>JASANA010005620.1:0-24579 GCA_030248095.1 Ptycholaimellus sp. GST1_10 | reverse complement strand
ACCACTCCCCCTCCTCCGCTGTTTGATCTCCCTCCCCTAGAGCCTCATTTGGCAGAGCCCCTTCCAATAGCCCCAACCCTAAATCAGGGCTTAGTTCCAGCTCCTCCCTATATCCTTTTAAGCGATGCCTTCAAAAAGGCACAGTTGGACGATCCACTGTTGGGAGCGGTGATGAAGTTCCTGACAGAGGGAACGGAGCCGGAGGAGGCCCTGGCCAAGCAGGTGAAGAAGATCGCCACCACCACGCAGATAGGCTTGGCCGGCATGCTCTTCTGCAAGGACCGCCCCGCCTTCCATGCTCAACCGCCTCTCTACGCCCCCTTTTCCCAAAGGCTGAAGCTAATTGAGGCGCATCATGATGAGCTGGGAGCGCACTGCGGGGTGGCCCGGACGGTTAACCGCCTGCGCATCTACTACTTCTGGCCCGCCCTCTCCCAGGACGTCCGCGATTACGTCAAGGGCTGCCCCATCTGCATTCATGCCAAGTACCCCACCTATCTCAGGAAGGCTCCACTCTTTCCCCTCCTCTTATGTCCAGTGAACTTCAGAGGAGAGATAGATTGCATGGGGCCAATGCCTTTAACCCCGTCTGGAAATCGCTACATCGTAGTCTATCAGGATTGGAGCACAAAGTGGCCGGAGGCGGCGGCCTTGCCGGACATGACATCGCCTCGCATCGCCGCCTTCATGCGGGACAACGTCATCTTCCGACTAGGCACCCCCAGAGAGCTCGTCCACGACGGCGCCACCTACTTCACCAGCGGCGTCTTCACCGCCTTCCTGGCCCAGTTTCGCATCCACGACTCGCTCTCCGCCCCCTACCAGCCCAACACCCAGGGCGGCATCGAGCGCCTCAACCAGTCCCTCATCGCCCTGCTCCGCGCCGTCACAGACCTCAGCCCCGATGCCTGGGACGAGTACATCCCACAGGTTCTCTTCACATACCGCTCCACTCCCCATACAGGCACGGGCTACTCCCCGGCCAAGCTGATGCTGGGCCGGGAGCTGGAGTGGCCCAGAGAGGCGATGACGATCCCTGTGGAGGTCCAGCTGCAGCCCGCCCGCGACGTCATGGCGGACCTCAACATGACTCTCGCCACCATCCACTCCGAGGCCCTGCAGAACCTCAAGAAGGCCCAGAGAGCCTACAAGAGGCAGTACGACAAGAGCCGCTCCACCCCCACCGTCTACGCCCCTGGAGACAAGGTTTATTACTCCAAGCCTCGCAGCCAGGTGCCAAAGGGGCAGAACAAGAAGTTCTACCGGAACTCCAGCAGCTTCTACACCGTCGTCGCTGTCCAGTACCCCAACTACCTCATCGCCGACCTCTCCCTCAAGCACCCCAAGCACAAGTCCGTCCATCATAACCGACTGGTGCCTGCCTTTCCGCGCCTCAAGCCGGAGATGCTGATGGAGGGAGAGGAGTCCGATGAGGCCGAGGAGGGCGCCCCACGACTGGCCACGGAGCTCCCCGCCTCCGTCGTCGGCGCCAACACCCAGCACAGCGCCTCATCCTCCACCAGCTTGGACTCCGACTAGTCCAGGCCCCCTTCCTCTTTTTCCTTTTCCTCTCTCGTCATACTCCTTTGGTACCAAGGTGCCGCCTGCAAAGAAACTTCTCTTTTCTTTTTTGGCAGCTGTCCATGCCTTCCATTGCTGGCCCAGCCTTGTTTGGCCCCACCGCAGAGCGATGGAGCATTCAAAAATTCCTGCAGCTGCGGCTGCGAGGACTGGGTATGCAGACTGTGGAGCCCTGCAACTGGACCCGCTCCCAGTGCATCTGCACTGTGAGTGGGCCCTCGGCGTCTCTCCCGGCCTCCCAATGGGCCTAGTGCCCACCCTGCCACATCATGAGCCTGAGTGGACGCCTGGCTGCTACAGCTTCACCCCTCCCAACCCTAGGGCTGAACGACGGAGCACCGACCAATTAGGTTCTTAAAATTGCTCCGCTATGCAGTGCCGCTTAGCCACAAATAGATTTTCCAAACGCTTAGCGTAAAAGCCTCCTTTAAAATGGTTTTTAGGCTGAACACATAATGAAAGACGTTTTCAGTTCTGGGTACAGGCGATGAGCTACTGCCAGAGAGGGAGCACGACTGAGAGGGTGAGCCGCCGTCACTGACAGGTGCGACTATGGGCGCGGGCTCCATTAGCCCCCGGGGCGCCACTACGCCCGCTTGCCTGAGCCCGCCTTCCTCCCATGGACTCCTCTCGGAGAGCCACTCCCTTCCTCTCTCTCCCAGCTCCTCCCTGCCTTCAGTTCCCATGTCATCTTCTCTTCCTATGCTTCCACGATGCCCGCCTCTCCCTCGTTCCCGATTCTCCTCTCCTTCTCTGCCCTGTGCCACCTTAGCAGAGAAATCTGAACCCAATTGCCTCGCCCTCCTAACGAATCGTAGACACGCCAAAGTGCTGCTGAGAATAAGGCTGAGCCATTAAGAAATTGTAATCAACTCACACGCTCAAGCTGCACTAAAGCGAGACAGGGGGGACAGCCCGGGATTGGGGTAGAATTGTGGCCCCACTGCGAAGGCAGTGAGGCCGTCAAAATTTTGGCCACCGCAATGCGGGGCCGTGGAGGGGAGGACGCCCCTGGCAGACCCTGAAAGGCCTGCAAGGCCCACTCGCAGTGCTCGTGCACTGCGGGCAGGCGGGCAGTTTGGGGCAGAGCCCTCTGTGCCCGCCTAGTGTGCGCCCAGCCACATCAAGCTCCCAAGTAGTGCCCCACAGTCGCACGGCCTGCGGCCCTCCTCTGCCTATTCGGCCAGACAAGGCTTCGGGGCGCAAACTAAGCTTCCTCCTCCCCAGTTAGGGTGAATTTAGGTTACCGCGGTAACGCGAAAATAAGTTTTAAACGAGTAAATTAGTTAGGCTTATCATGAAATCACCTTTTTAAGGATAGTCCTAATATTTAAAAATAACTTTTCACCCAGGAACACATAAGGAAAAGCCACCACTTTAAAGTGTGTTTGAAAATTAATGTTATCTATGATGTAAACCGTTAAAAGCGACTTTTGGCTGTGAACACGTAAGCGCCGACATTTTAGAGGTCTTCCAAAACCTGTTTTTAGCGATAGCAAAAGAGTATTTTTGTGCTAAGTGCTCCTGGAAAGGCCGCCTAGGGCCAAAATCCCTTCGGCGAAACTAGCTTTTCCCGAATAAACACATAAGAAAACCTCGGGCCTTATCGTTAAAATTGTTTTAAACCTTTTCGGAGACGAATTCCGCCTGAACACGTAACAAAACGAGGTTCCCACCTTATGTGAACGATGAGATAATAACCACCAGCCCCGAATCACTTTTATAATTGTCGCTGCGGAAATAATTTTGGACTCAGGTTCCCTATGTTAAAGGCCGCTTTGAACGCTAACTGTTATTTTGTAAACCTTTTCCAGAGTGAATTAACTGCAATCTTCTTTCACTTTTGCGATAACCCAATATTTCCAGTCTCTAAAGAGCCAATTCCTGATTAGCGTTAATGTCGTGAAGAATTACCAGGCAAATTATAAATGATGTCCAAAAATAATGGCAGGGTAGGTCAGTAGTTGAGCGCCCACAGACGGGCAGGAGCAGTAAAAAGAGAGGCACTTCCAATTAAATATATAAAAGGCTTAGCATGAATATGGCTAAAATAAATCAAAAAGGTTGGACAGGCGGCAGTGCAAGCGAAGGACACCAGGGCTCACAGCTTCATCGCTCTGAGCATGCGCAGCGCCTTGTTCACCTCCAACCCACATCTCCGCCTCCCTAGAGAAGGTAGAGACAGGAAGGGAAGGAACCTTCTGGGCATCATCCGGGGCGCGGGTGCCCCGTTGGCACAACATCCCCCGCAGCCGTCGGACGTCCCGCTGGAGCTCCCGCAGGTCTTGCTGGGCATTCTGGCGATCCCAGGTCTCCTGGGCGACCTTCACCCGGAGCCGCGTCGCCTCCTGCAACCCTTCTTTCACACCTTCCTTCCCTCTTTCCCCGCCCCACCAACCGCCTTCTTGGCGGTGTACTCCCGCCACTCGTCCTTGGCCCGGCGGATGGTGCGGTTCACCTCCCGCATCAGCCACTGGACTCGCTGTTCACTCCGCCAGAGAGTGATGGCCACCAATCCCGCCGTCTTGCCCGGGTGGTGCTGGTGGGAGTCGAAGTACTGGAAGAACTCCTGGCTGCTGTAGTAGAAGTTCACCAGGGTGTCGTTGCAGATCACCTGCAATCAGCTCTCCCCCTCTCTCCCTCATGGCATCCAGGAAAGTGGGAAGGGAACCCCGACAGCAAGGTTCCAGTGCCGCCACTCTCTCTGGCCAGGCACTCGCCGGTGCTGCAGCACCCCGGGAGTCCGCAGCTCCATCGGCCACTCGCTCCGGCGAGGAGGCCCACGCAAGTCCACCCCCAGCTCGAAGTAGCGGAGCCACCCGCTCTCGAACATCCGTGGACGGTGATCCAGCCCCAGGTTCTGCAGAGAGATGCTGCCGCGGTGCTGAGAGGCGTGGAAGTGGCGGCCAGTGGAGACGTGGTACACGCCCCCAGTGACGGGGCAGAGGATGGTCGGAGGGCCCCCAGAATGCAGCAGAGTGAGGACTCCACCTCGTAGCAGACGCCGAAGCGGATCTTGTGCCATCCGCTGCTGAACAGCGTGAGCCTGCTGGCGCTGTTGGCGATTGCGCAGACACCGACGCAGACGACGTGCAGCCCCGGGAGCCAGCCCGTCTCCGTCTCCGTCTCCGTCTCCTCCGCCCCCGTCGCCCCCACCGCCGTTCCCCCCGCCTCCGCCTCCTCCGTTGCCGTCCCCCACGTTCCCTCCTCCATTCCCCAGCATGAGGTTCCCGTCGAACTGGGGCCCAGCTATCGCCAGCGGTGCGAAGATCGCCTGTCCGTCCACAGCCCCTGCTGGAGCCACTTGCACAACCCCAGCCCCTTGCCGCCGCCGGGAACAGGCGCGAGATCGCCGACTGGCTCAGTAGCGACTCAAGGAACGGCTCCGATGCAAACTACAACCACCCCATTTACACCTACCAGGTCCACTTTACCCCACTCTTTTTCTTTCCATGTTCAACCTTTTCCCCTCTTCCTTCCTTCTTTTTTCTCCCATTTTCCCCTCTCTCCAGTTCGTCATATCCCTAGTTCTGAGTAGAAACAATCTCATAAATTTATGACGGGAGCAGAGTGGAAAGGAACGGGGGGACGAAATCGCATAATGGCTACGTCCCATCTCCACTTGTCCATAGGCACCAGAGAAACATTCCCCTCCCTCCTGCCTACCGCACCTAGTTTCCCCACCCTCCTAACATACGCCCCGTTCCTCCCTTCTCCTCACCTCCACCATTCAGTAGGTCCTTCCGCCAGGTATACGGTTGAGCACAGGGAAGGGGGAAAGATTGCTTACAGTCTCATGCTTCCTACTCTCCCTTATCTGCGCCACAGCTCCACTGCACAACTCCTCTTTGTCTTCCCCCTGCCCTCATAAGGGAGGCAGGAGAAAGAGGGGGGATGGGGGGAAGTGCTGGTGTAGCTTAGGCAGAAGATGCAACAAAAAAAAACTTTTGCAAAAGGTTAGCGACCGAAGCTGGCCAGCAGTGTGGCCAGGACTAGTCAGTGACGGGGACTCTTAACGCAGAAAACCCTCTCCCCCCCGAGTCCCCTATTGCCGATCGTCTTAAGGCATAGACAACGACCATGTGCCGCATTCACTCGTCGGCACATGGCCGTGCGTGGCTGGAAGGGGGAGAGGGCCCGGACTGAGAAGCAAGGTCCTGGCCACCAGGTCGCCCCCCAGCTATCACCCGTCAGACCTTGTAGATATAGAACACCCCTCGTTCAGGAACATTAACTTCCCGGGTAGGGGTCTAGCACTGGTAGGTATTTCCCTCTGTGCAATTTTGGCCGCTCTTTCATTGACCTCGCCTAGGGCGAGGCGAAACGACCAATCACCGCCTCTTGAGAGAGCGAGAGGGCAGAGGTGGGGCCCCGTACTTACCTCCCCCCTCCTTTCCCCGCTCTCCCACACCCCCTATACACAGATATACCTAAGATGAGGAGGAGGATATCGCGAGGGTTCGACGGGGATCGGCAGCTCGTCATCAACGCCGTCGGCGATGCCGCCGTTGATGACCAGCTGCTTGCCCACCGCTGACATTTTATTTGGTGGCTAGCTCCTTTGGTGGGCAGCTTTTTTGGGTTAGGCAACTATTCTATGATTCAACAATTCGACGTTGAGCAAATAAAAAATTACGAAAAAGAGCAAAAGGTATCCGCGAAGCCAGGTTAGGTCTTGTAATGCCGGGAGAAATGAGGAGGCTTGGCACCTAAGCGGCGGCGCCTTGGTCAGGGCCTTAGACCAGTAGGCTAGGCGGGATACCGGACCACTAGGTCTTTATGGCCCTACTCTATCCTCCCTCTCCTTCCCTTACCTGCCTCTTACTTGCAGTTATTAACGGATCTTTTCTGGCCCTGAATTTTCAAAACAAATTCTAATCGATAATTGAAAATGGTTCAAAAATCATTCAAAAAAATTGTCAGGCATCTGTTTACCGATCACAAATCCGTCGCCCAAATTCTTCATGTGCTGCTGGCTGGGCAGCAGGCGTCCGCGACCCAGCCCCAGATCTTCCAACTTCTAAAGCCCAAATTACATGATTGATGATTGATGATTGAAAAGTGATCAATGACCTTGCACTTGGGCGGCGGCCAGGCGTTCAGATCAATGTTCACGTTCGGATCGAAGTTGACGGGCGAAGGAGGCGGTGCTTTGCGCCCCTTCTGCTCCTCTTCATAGGCTTTCGCTCCAGAGTCTTCCATCACCTTTTCATTGCTCATTTTTACTGATCTGAAAATGTGATAAGGTTAATGTGATAAAAACAATTGAATACTGCGATGATATCAAAAAGCTGTTTGCGACATATCTATAATCCAAGTCTAGTGTTAGAGCTTTGGGCTTAAGCTGGATTAGTGGTCATTGTGTGAGCAAAGTAGTGGTAGCCTCAAAAAGTGCGCATTCTGCAGACGGCTGGCTCAATCGGAGCGGGAGATTCTGTACATTCATTCTTGTTGAGTGGCCCTTGAGGAGCGGTGCGAGGAGTAGGAGTCTGTGGAAATGAGCGGCCCAAACAAGTACGAGAATATTCTGATGAACACCGAGGCCAAGCTTCAGCTACAAGGAGATCGAGGTTTTCATTTTCCATTTTCAGTTTTGCTAGGTGTCGGATTTGCCTCAATTGTGTAGGAGAGGAGGCCAGGCAGAAGCTCATGAAGGTCATCAGGGAGAATCAAGCGCAGCATTTTCGCGTGTCCCAGGTCAACAGTCGCGAATTCATCCCTCTGTCTTCGCTTCTGCCCAAGAACGGTGAATTTATTTGCACGTCTGTGTTGGAGCTGAAATAGAGTTGATTTGACCAGAGCCCGCCAAGGTGAAGGAGCAGCCGCTGAAGGTGACGCAGCCGCTCAAGGTGACGCAGCTGGTGAAGGCCAAGGCGGTGGAGGCCAACAACGAGTCCGACAAGGCCGCCAAGCAGCCCGTCCGCCAGATCACCATCCGGCAGCCCAACGGCACTATGATGACCTTCATCCCCCTGTCCGAATTCACCAAGAAAGGTATGCTCAATTTTAGTTCAGTCTGACTTTTTCCAACTATTAGATCGTAATGTTTCCTTCTTGATGTGGGGTCATTTGTAGGTCGCAAGGTGGAGCAGAAGGAGATCATCGTGAAGCCGGCCCTGAAGCGCAAGTTCGAGGAGGACAAGTCCGAGGTGTCCGTCACCGGCGAGCTCCTGCCCCCCGCCTCGCTCTCCAAGTCCCTTCCCGTCCGCCCTCCTTCCCCCGCCCCTCAAACCCCCCCTCCTCCAGTTAGTCCCCCAGGTGCCCCTCAAGCGTTTCCAGCCATTGAGCGCATTCAGAAGGCCAAGAAGAGTCTCAGCCCCCCCAAGCGCCCCAGGGCCCTCATTCCCCCACGCATCTACCCCAGTGCCCGCTTTATTCCCTACTCCGAGTTCCTGGTCCAGAAGGCGGAAAAGGCCTCCGAGGCCAAGCCTGAGATTCACAATTTTGACGACGACTACGATCTCATCGTTTTGGATGATTGATGTTGTTGCGCTTTTCTTGTTTTGTTTGACCAAAATAAAAAGGGATCTCGATGCATTTGCCGTAAATTACAAATCTAAGAGTTTATAAAAAGATTGCATAATTGGATTGCATAAGCGTTAGTTTGCTGATTGCATCAAATCCGCTGTTCACACTTGTTGACCTTGTCTCAAAGGCCGCCCTTGAAAGAGGGGGGAAAGGGAGACCAGCTGTGCGCGTGGTGTAGGAGTAATGAGGGGCGGTGGTGTTGAGGGGCGGTGAGAGAGGGCTGAGATTGCGGGCGCGTGTGTTTTATGACGCCCCCTCCCTGCCCCCCTCCCTGCCCTGCCCCCTCCCCCAAAACCCTGCCCTGCCCTAGCTCTGCCCCCTCCCTCTGCCTTGCCCTGGAAGGGGCCGTCTCCCAAGGCTCTGTGTAAAGAGGGGGGCGCGCTTCGAATGCATCTGCCTGTGCACTCGCACTCTTGCTCTCCAGACTCAGATAAGCAGTTGTTGCAAAAGACAAAGGGCTAGTTTATGGCGGCCGCCCTAAGAGACTGAACAAGTGGTAAATTACACGCCAGACAGGTCCATAAAACTTGGTTTACAGCCTAGCAAGTCTGCCTCTCACAAACGGGCTTCTGTTTCAAATAGCGCCATCGTGTCGCCACCAAAAGGTCAGGAGGTTAAACGGGAGTGTGTTTGAAGCCTCTGCTTAAATTGCTAGGCTTTGAAAAATGAATCAAAAGCAAGGTTGTCAATTTTTAAATGCACTTGCCGTGTTTTGAAAAAGACAAAGCCGAAGGCTCTTTATTTCGAACACTAGCGCCAGGGAGGTTGATTCTTTTTGGGATAGGGAGGAGGGGGCTTCCGGGTATTACGCATAGCCCTCGACAAAGCAGTTCTAGAGGCCGCAGGTCCAAAACGATGTGGGGCAGGCACAGGACGGGGTCTTAGTTGTGGAGGAATGAGAGGAGAATCTAAAGCGACATTTCCAGCAGCATCACCAACACCTGCCTGATTCGCTTCTGCTTCGCCTACCTCACCTACGTCACCTGGTCCACCAACAGACACATTCTCCTCTTCTTCACTTACTTGAGCAGCAGCGCCTTCCAAGCTAGGTGAAAGTGCCAAATCTCTGACAAGCACATCAGTAACGTCATTCTCAGGAGAGGCGGGCTCCATGGGAGAGGTGGGCTCAGTGGGAGGTAAAGGGAGGGGAAGAGGGGCGGCATTCAATTGGGGGGTCTCTCCGCGCGGGGGTTCATCTGCTGGGCCAGGGGAAGGAGGGGGTTGTAAAACAGGGGAAGGAGGGGCCTGTAAAAGAGGCGGTGAGTGGGGTGTGCGGGAGGCGTCCACAGTAGCCGACTCGCTGCTCAGCTCTCCTCCCTCCTCACTTTCAGGCCCCGCTCCGGAGGAAAGTAGAAGATCTGCTTCTCGGGAAAGCGAAATCTGTCAACAGTTTGAGAAATGAAAAAGGCTTTTAGATTAAATGGAACAATTAAATATAAAGATAAAATTTATTTTTAAAACCTCGCTTCTGACGGTTTCGAGTTCTCCAGTGTCGCTTTCGTCTTGTCCTTCCTCCAGAAACCGATCTTCGCCCAAATCTGATTCTTCTTCTACCTTTCAAATTTGACGCCTTTTTGACTTTTTTAATCAAAAATAAAAGAATAAAACCAAGTTCAAATTTGAAGCTGACAAAATTGCGTTTGGATTGTGAACATCAGCTTCCTAAAATTATTTCTTTCAAAAATGAAAAAAATAAAAATGATTACAGTTTGAATGCGTTGACGCGGTGGAGTAGAAGGGAGCAGTGAAAGGTGGGCTGGCTCTTCTTCTGGAGTCGATGAAGCGACAGGTGGAGAAAGGCTGGCCGGAGAACCACCTGTTTGATACAAAAATGTTTGGGCGGCATTTGGAGGCTTGTCCCGTTTTGGTGTAACCAGAGTTTGGTGCAGGGGTAGGAGTAGATGGGATAGTCGTTGCTGGAGCTGCCTGAACTGGAACTAGAGGCTCAGGAAGCTGAAGCTGAGCGTCTCGCGGCAGCCAGTTTTCGTAGCGGAAGACTGAGCGGGAAGTCGAAGAGCGCCTGCCGAGCCTTGGGGTGTGAAGGTGCTGGGAGACAGTGCGGGGTCGGCCTAGGTCTCCTAGTTCCAGCTCCAGGTCCGGGGCCTCTGTCCAGTCCGTATTGTTGAGGCCTGTCGCGTCGAAGTGACTTGGCTGAGGCGTTGGCTGACGCGTTGGCTCATCTCCACGTTCTCGCACTACCCTCCAAAAAGCCCGTGCAGCTCTAGAGGCAGATGCAAGCCCTTGATTGAAAAGCTGCAAAAAAGCCGCTGTATGCAAAATGTTGCAAAGCTGTGATAGAATGGACAGTAGAGTCTTGAGGAGTTGAACGACGACATAGAAGGAAACATAGAAACGCCGCCGATGCTCCCAGTATAATTCCGCCGCACAGAATCCCTACTGTGTGGTGAGTACTCTCTCCTTCTGGCGTCTGCAATGTCTGTAGGATAGGAGGAGGCCCCGTTGGAAGGTGCAAAAGTACGGGAGGAGGACTTGTAGAGGGAACAGTTGTTGGTGGATCTGTTGGCGTCGGGGGAGGAGGCTGGGTAGGAGGAGGCTGCGTAGGAGGAGGCTGGGTAAAAGGAGTAGGTGTGGGGGGAACCCTAAGAGGAAAAAGAGTCTGAGGAGCGTCAATAGGAGGAGGTTGTGTTAGTGGAGCGATAGGAGGCTGGGTAGGAGGAGGATCCGTAGGAGGAGGTTCCGTAGGAGGAGGTTCCGTAGGAGGAGGATCCGTAGGAGGAGGGTTTGTGGGAGGAGGATCCGTAGGAGGAGGGTTTGTGGGAGGAGGGTTTGTGGGAGGAGGGTTTGTGGGAGGAGGGTTTGTGGGAGGAGGGTTTGTGGGAGGAGGGTTTGTGGGAGGAGGGTTTGTGGGAGGAGGGTCCGTAGAAGGGGGGTCTGTAGAAGGGCTAGGAAAGTGTGTGAGTGGAAAATGAAACGTTTGTAGAGTTACTGGAGGGAGAATAGGGAGAGCAACAATAGGGGGAGGAAGAGTAGGGGGAGGAAGAGTAGGGCGAGGAAGAGTAGGGCGAGGAAGAGTAGGGGGAGGAAGAGTAGGGGGAGGAAGAGTAGGGGGAGGAAGAGTAGGATCAGGAATTGCGTTATTTACAGGATTCTGGACAGTAAACAAAGAAAGAAAAGGCACAGCTAAACATGTAGTAGACTCAAAGGAAAAGTTAGTGTCCACATCATAATCCTGTATTATTCGCAAGCTTATGCCTTGTATTAGTTAAAATCAAAGTACCTCAAGAGGTGTAGCGGATGTGAAGTCCGGATAGTCCTCCAGCTCCTCTGGCCTTGACGTCGTTCTCGGCGCGCCCTCCAAGCTTGCCGTGGTCCCAGAAAGTGTGGCAGCTGGCGAGGCTGAAGGCGTGGGCGATGTTGCAGCTGATGGAGAAGATGTTGGCTCTGAGCTGGCTTCTTCCTCTACGAAAAACACAGACTCGGCACCGAACTGCAATTGAGCAAACTTGCACTAAACATTAAAAATTTGTTTTTGTAAACGCAATAAAAGTCCTGAGAGCATTCAGCTAGTTGCTCAACTTCAGAGCATTGGAGTCGTCCCATGTAAAGAACATCGAGCTTTTCGTCAAGGTTGTCACAGAACAAAAAGTCGATGGGAGGAGAGTTGATGAAAATCCTAAAAGCCATCCCATTTATCCTAAAAAGTTTTCCCAAAAAAGCCATACCTTTTGACGGTCAAGGGTCCGAGTAGCGAAGGCGAGTCAAAAGCCAGGCTTCCAAGTCCGTAGGTACAATCCATGTAGTCTCCATCGCAATAACACTCGCCTCAAAAAATTTATTTTGATTATAAATAATCAAAGCTCATACTCAAATCAACTAAACTTGAACAAAGCTCTTCTTCAGTGACGTATTTGAGGGTGCCGACTGAAAGAAAGTAACAAAAAAGCACCGCAATAAAAAGCATTGCGAGCCCGAAAAACTATGCTGCAAGGAAGCCTATGAACAAAAGGCTCGTTTAAAAAATGCTAACATTTGCTTGATTGAATGAAATTATGACTTAGGATTACTAATCTGAGCGCAGTTGGACTAAAGTAAAAACTAGCTAACATAATTCGTTGTTGTTGGCGAAAGTGATCCTTGACAATGAGCCAAGTGAAGGAGGCGGAGTTTGAACGGTAGCCAGGAGAGCGGGCTCTCTGTAGGTAAGGGGGGATAGAGGGGGGGGGGGTAGGGGGGAGGGTAGGGGGGGGGGGAGGGCAGAGGCGTGTTGGGGAGGTCCAGTGGCTGCTAGGGGCACACGTGTTCCGGCCAGTGCAGAGGTCAGGGGGTCAGGGGGTGCGGGGGGTGCTAAGAGGGGGGGGTGTGGAAAGGGGAGTATGGGCTGGGGGTGGGGCTAGCTAAGAGGGGTGGGGTGGGGGTATGGGAGGAGAAGCGCTGTATCCTCTTCATTCATTCCACTGCTCTTCTTCGCCAACTTTTCACTTCTTGGGCACTCTGCGTTTTTCAACTTACTTTAAACCTAGACCCAAAGAACAAAGCTAAGTTCGGTAATAGGTTCAAACCCCTTTTAACTTTTTATTTTTTCATTTGAGAGTAGGCGTTTTTTGAGCATAATGTCGCTGGCGTGTGGCAATGATAGCTTTTTGCTGTCTATGCCAAACGAGATCCTGTTCTGCATCGTTGGATACCTTACTCGTCCGTCGCTTCAAGCCTGTCAACGCACCTGCAGCACACTGCGAAACGCCGTCGCTTCCGCTATGCCCAATCGACTGAACCGAGTTAGCCCCTTTCATTTATTTGCGTTAGGAATAGGGTAGGTCATCTCAATTTAGGAACTGCTGGCAATCATACAATTCAACTTTGTTTCTCATCGAGTCAGTGTTCATCAACAAAGTTACACTACTTTGCTTCGTTGGACGGCTCAAGGTAGCTAAAATTTTTCAGCATCGATTTTTAGTAATTGATTGCGTTTCAGTAAGACCTCATGGGAGAGCTGAAACTCTGGTAGTAAAAACAAGAAAATATTATCCTACCAGTCCACGCATGGATTTGCCACAGCTTAATCAAGCCTTTTTGGATGGGTTACTTGTTTTTTTATAGATCTTGGGCATTTGTTTAAATTTAAGGAACCTTACTGTTGTGAATACTAGACATGTCAAGTTTCATCAATCTAGTTCTGCTCTAGGTAAGATTGTTTTACTTTCTTTTCCTAAGACGGGGTCATTTTTTAGACGTAAAATATGTTTGCGCTCTTCTTCTGTCACGCAAGATTTATCCAAGTTCAATCGCTTTCGTCGATTGTCAGCTTCATTCGTCTGAGCTGTCTAATATTTTGACGCTCATGGAGCCATATCTTCAAGAACTAGAAATCAAGTAAGACGTACTTTTTTACTTTTGGGTCATTTTATCAATTTATATTAAGAGGCGAGAATCTGCTGGAAGCTGAATCAGTTCCGGCTCAAGTGGCAAACCTTCTTTTAAAACATCTCAAAGGAGAGCTTTGTACTCTCAGATACGTTGCAAAATGCGGCGAAGTTAGTCCCAAACATTTCTTTTTTTAAAATTGACTTTACTCATTTTAGTACATGACTCGTTATGGGGAATCCAGTTATCGCAAGAAATCGTGGGAAAAAAACTTGGCTACAGCACTACTGGGTCATTTGAACAAGCCTGCAGTGCTAGAAATAACGGGCGTAAGCATAGATCAGGTTAATACCTTTGCACGGCCGAAGGCCGTTTGCCGCGTAGGGCAGGGCAATCTAAACTTTTGTTAAGAAAATTGTCGAAAAAGTTTTTGTGGCTGACGTCAAGCCCCCATGAAAGTTTTCCCCCCATGAAAGTTCCCCCCCATGAAAGTTCCCCCCCCATGAAAGTTCCCTCCCTTCAATATTTTACCTGATCAAACACTAATAAATAATCCTTCCCTTTTTTCTTCCCAAAGATAGAAATTAGGGTATGGATTAATACAGAGTGTGTGGTATAGGTGAAAATATTAAAGGGGGGGGGCATTTTGATTAGGTGGGAAAAATTATCTTGGGGGCTGTTAGGGGGGGCCATTTTGATTAGGTGGGAAAAATTATTTTAGGGGGGCTGTTAGGGGGGGTACTGTTTTTTTAAGGGGGGGGAAGGGCAACTTGGTGTCAGCCGGTCTGATGCCCTGCCCAAAAAAGCAGCAAACGGCCAGGGCCAAGTTTTTGGGCTTTATATGTTTTTGACAAGCTGCGTGTTTTAGTGGCCGGTCCTGCAAGCCATTCGCGACCATGTGCAAAACCAAGAACCATTCGTCTTGGATCCTCCAATTTTTCCCGCTCCCAAACAATCATGTTTGTCACCTAAAGCGAATAGAAACTGCTTGTTTGTGTTTAAAAAAATTGCATTTATTTCCATCAATTCATTTCACAATGCCATTCATACTAATCTTGTTCTTACGGGTGTTTTATCTTCGTTTCCTAAACTTACCACTCCTTGTGAATTTAGTAGCCTTAGTGCACGCAGATACATTTTTGTAAATCCTCATAATAATTCGCGCTTAGATTTGAAATTGCTTTTTACATTTTTGGTCTAAAGTATATGATTTTTAATAAATCTCAATTTGGTTTGAGCATTCAAATTAAAGCAAAAAGAATGGAAGGCCAATTCGACTATTCACCAATCTCTGAAGAGGTAGTTTTTTAACCCAAAAATACGTTTTATAAATTTGTTTGCTTAAAGGGCGATGTCGAACTGTGGTCAAATACTGGAGGAAATCACTGGACTTTATTCAACACCAAGGCTTTCAAACCGAAAGTTTCTTTTTTTGTTCTTTTAAAACTTGTTTGTCAGTTGGACCGGTGTGATCCTGTCAAACTGACAAGTGTGGAAGAACAGTCACTGTTGACCGGGCTGGAGGAGATGGAACGCGACTTCGAGGCTGGCATCGCCGTCTGCTCCACGCCCATCAAGAAGGAGCCTTTGGACGCATCGATCACTTCAAATCCAGTTTTCTAAAAATTTTTCTAGTTTGCTACAAAAATTGACTGGTTTTAGGATTATGCGCAACTCCGTGAGCTTACAATACATCTTGACGAGCTTACTCAAGCTTTGGTTAACCCTTATTTTGCAAAAATAGCGTCTCTGAGCAGTAACTGAATTGAGGGAGAAATGCCGTTTGAAGCGATCGATGCACTGATTTCGGAACTGAAGGGGGACGAAACTGAGCCGATGAATGCCAATCATCTTGACGCATACCAAGCTTTGGTTAACCCTTATTTTGCAAAATAGCGTCTCTGAGCAGTAACTAAATTGAGGGAGAAATGCCGCTTGAAGCGATCGATGCACTGATTTCGGAACTGAAGGGGGACGAAACTGAGCCGATGATTGCCGATTCTTACTTTCCTATTGCGGGCCCATCGCTAAAACGTTCTCGAAAAGGTTTGCAATTTTAGCTTTTAATAAAAACGCATTTGCAAAATTTTAAGAATTTTTTAAATTTTATAAAAATTTCATTTCAGTGTATCAAAAACTGGACGAACTGGACGAACTGGACGATCTGGACAGACACCCGTCTCTGTCGCCGCAAGCGAAACGACTGCGCAGTGGGGACTTGGACAACGGCGATCATCTTTCCGAAACTCCGAACCGATATCATCAACCAAGTAAGCAATTTTTTGAAATGAGCATGCGTAACAGAGTTTTTTTAATACTAACACTGTTTCCTTGTCCAGTTTAAGTTTCTACGCGGAAGTTGGCAAGCATCTGGAGTCGACCGCAAAGTTATCTTTTATCAGTGTTTCGATTTGTTTGCCGTGTCAGTGTTGCAAATTGACAAATTTGCAACCAGTGTTGCCAATTAATAAATTTGCAACACGTAAACGTAAACGTAAAACGTTTATAAAATAATATATTTCAAACGTAAATATATTAACGTAAATGAAAATATATTTTTATTTTTTTTTTATTTTAACAATGTCTAATATACTACTGTATCAAGTATCTTACTGTAGCAAATATACTTTTGTGTATACTGTATGATGGTGTGTACATAAAAGGGATTAAATCATTAATTATATCATTGTGTACGTTATCAAAATGAAAAAATCTAAATCTGATTCTTCGTTAAATTCTTTACCAGATAATCGTAAAATTGTTCGTTCAAAATCATTTACCGATAATTCGGATAACGTAAAACAAAATGGTTTTCATTCTTATAAAATTGTCAACTTATCCACACGAACTTGGAAAAAGGGTCCTGCAATTCAAAAGACATATAAAATTGATCTCAGTAATGCTTGGATAAAATCAATGTCAAATGCTAGTTTATTAGAACTTATTAAACAATTTAGTATAATTATTAAAGAAGCCTTAAAAACTATATTGGCTAGTAATTCATCAAAAGCTATTTCACAATTACATATTATAAATCCTCAATTAAATCTCGGGTGTATTTCTTCTGATCGTCTTCCTGCATCAGAAATAAATATTGAAAATGCTTTGTTTAGATTTGGTAGAGCATTACAAAGTGATGAAAATGTTAAGCTATCGGAAACACTGTTTGTCGTAACTTCGGTTTATTTAGATGCATCTGTTGGTGGAAGAAATTATATGAAATATGCTGGATGTCAATCTAGGATTGAATATAGCTTGAATAGATTTTACCATAATATGAAAGGTGTTTATAATCCATCATGTAAGCGATATAATATTAAAAAAAGAGGAATATGTTTATTTTTGATAATAGCAACAGAACTTTGGCATTTGTCAAATAAAAAAATTTATCGATCTGAATATTTAAAAACGATTACTGCACAAAAAGATGCATTAAAATTGTTGTATAAATGTGGATATTCTGATAGTACATCAGACATGGGATTGTCTTTGTCAAATTTAAGCAATCTTGAACGATGTATACCTAAAAACTTTGTAATTAATTTGTTTGATTCAACAAATAAACCTTTTAAATGTATTCCTGAACAGAGAGCTGGTTTTGAAAATTGCATAAATATTCTCATAGTGTATAATGAATCCTACGATGAAAAAACAGGAGCATTAGCATATCATGCTTATGGTATTGCTCGAATGTCTACATTTTTAAAATCAAAATTTTGGTGCCCTAAATGTTATCTCACAGGTAGTAAAATGAATGTAAATTTTGTTAATCATAAATGTAATTCTAACGTTTCATGTTCATTATGCTCTCATGGTAAATGTAAAAATAGAAATTTAATAAATAATTTGTATAATTATTTATTATTTCCTTGCGATAAATGTCCCGATGCATTTTATACAAATGATTGTTTATCATGTCATCAACAATATACATGTGGATGTAGAAAAGAAAATGTCTGTAAAATTTGTAAAAAAGTTCTTAGGGTTTCTAAACGAGTAGGTCAAATTGCGGAATATGAAGATTTAGACGTTAAATTAGATAAAAATCATAAATGTACAACTATTTTTTGTGGTGTATGTAAACTTAATCACCATTACTTAGATTTATGTACAGTTCAAAAACCCAAAAGTATTCCTGTGGAAACAAAATTTAAATCTAAACTTGGTGTGACATATGGTGATTCTGAAACGTATACAGAATCAACAACTGGTAATTTAATTCCAAATTTACTTATTATGCAACGAGATATTGATGAAGAAAATGTTTTTTACATTTACAAAGGCACAACAGCATTTGATGATTTTTGTCGTGATATTATGGATAAAAATAGTCCGTTTAAAAATCAATGGATAGTGTTTCATAATGGTAGTGGATTTGATGCTTTGTTTTTGTTTCATGCCCTTTTACGTTTAAAGCTATTACCACACAATATAGTAAGAAAAAATCAAAAATTAATTTCATTTGATTTAACGCAATTTAATATATCAATTCGTTGTAGTCTTCAATTTTTGCCTGGGACCCCACTTGCTGCATTTCCAAAATTGTTCAATTTACCTCATATTGAAAAGGGATATTTTCCACATGCTGTTAATTGTCCAGAGTTTGTACAATGGGGTAAACGAGTAAATTATCAAGAAATAACTGATAATGGTAATTTACAATTTTATCCATCTATAGATAAGTTTTGGCCTGAAAAAATGAAATTAAATGCTTATTTAAAATTTTCTGAATGGTATAAAACATTTAGTGATGAATTTAAATTGAATATTAATAAACATTACATTGTTGAAGATAAATTATTAGAATATTGTAAAGATGATGTTGTTTTGTTAAGACAAGGATTTTCAAAGTTTAGAAATGCTATATCAAGTCAATATCCAGGTATTGAATGCTTAGACAGTATTACATTACCAAGTTTGTTGAATAAAATTTTTCGAGAAAAATATATGCCAGAAAATGCGTTTATAATCTTACATCCTTTAGGATTTCCTGCAACTGATCGCAAATATTCTATTGTAGCATTATCATATATAGCCTGGTTACAAAGGACTATACCATTAACTAATGTTAGACATGCTCGACAATTTAATGAAGTAAAAATTGGTGGTCAGTTTGTAGATTGTACAGGTCTGGATAATAAAAATAAAAGACATGTCATTAATGTTCATGGTTGCTATTACCATAGTCATAATCCTAAATTTTGTTTACTTAAAAGTAATAAAGATAAGCCTTGGACTGATAAAATGCATTTTCAATGGAAAAGAACGTGTTTTAATGATGATCATTTAAATAAAATAAGTAAAATGACTAATAGTGATTATGGATTATTTGAATACCATGCCATATGGGAATGTGAAATAACCAAAATGTCTAAAAAAAACATTGATTTGAAACTTTTTATAACACAATTTTATAAAGATATGTTTTATGCTAGAGATCCGTTGTCCGATAACTTAAATTTGTCATTAAATTATAAATGTTCAAATTTGAAATTAGCAGATGCCATGTATGGAGGTAGAACAGAAGTTTTTTATCATTGTATTTCTCCCATACCCTTTGGTTATGAATTGGATTACGTAGATTTTGTAAGTTTGTACCCTTCAATTAATATATCTTGTAAAAATGAACGCATGCCTGTAGGTGCTCCTACTATTTATGTAGGTATTGATTTAAACCCTTTGTCATTTTTTGGACTTGGTGCACCTAGTTTAGATAAATTTTTTGGGGTTGCTCGTGTTGAAATTTTACCTCCCCAAAATTTACGTATTCCTGTTCTACCTGATCGAGTAAACAAGCAATTATTATTTCATCTTTGTCGAACTTGTGCTGTTACTAAAAATAAAAATTATTGTAATCATACTAATGAATCTGATCGTACAATTTTTGGTGTATATACTTCAATGGAACTGCAGTTAGCTGTAAAATTTGGATACAAAATTGTTCGCTGGATAGAAATGTGGCACTGGTCCAATAGTTCAACTGATTTATTTAAAGGAATACTAGGTCAACAAATAGCCAACAAAATTGGTGCTGGAGGAAAGCCATCGTCTAAAGAACAAATACAAGATCATATTTCTTTTTGTAAAAGTTTAGGTGTGAGTTTTTCTGAAACTAATTATGAAGCAAATGCTACAAAACGTAGTTTGGCTAAATTTTTTATTGTATATTTGTGGGGATTTTTGGGTCAAAGATTAAATTGTGGAAATACATTTGTGTTTAATAATTATCATGAATATTTATTGTTGGAAAATGACCCTGAAATTGAAATTGCATCTAATTTTTTATCTGAAGATGGTGAATATTTAATTGTTAATGCTGTACCAAAACGTGAATCTGTTTCAAAAAAAGGGTCTATGATAATAGCTGTAATGACATTAAGTTATGCTCGCTGTCATTTATATGAAGTGTTGTCTAAATATAGTGAACATGTTGCATATTGTGACACAGATAGTGCTATAATTTGTCGTCCATGTAATGTAAATGGACCCAAAACAAGTTCTAATTTTGGTGAATTAAAAAATGAAATAACTGATAGTTATGGCGAAGGAGCAAAAATGATTGAATTTGTTGCTGTTGATCCAAAAGCTTATGCATACACTGTTGTAAAAGCTGATGGCACTATTGCTGAAGATGTAAAATTTAAAGGTATAGCGTTGAATCAAGATGCTAGAAATAAAACAAACATTAACTCTTTAAAGTGTATGCTTACCCCAGGAATTGAACGGCATTATACGCCAAAAGATAGTACTTGCTTAGGCCCATGCTTTCCCCCCAATAAACCAAAAAACTGCCTTATCTTGGGACTTTCAATGACTAGAAACTTTGATCTTTGCACCGTTTGCAAGGCAGTACTCGCTTTCTCACCTCGCAACAGACTCCCTAACGGAAGATTTAGTGCTCCATCTACGGTAGGTTGAGAGAATAGGGCTGTGGAAGGCTAGGGAGGAGGGGGGAGTGTGAGTGCAGGCGTCCTCGTCCTCCTTCCTGCCAGCACCACGTAGACCGCGCACTCTTCCCGCTTCACACCACCAACTCCGCTCGCCCACCCCCAAATGCCCAGCCCCCCTAAATAGGCCGCTGCCATGCCTCACTGCCCCAATCCGCACTGCCCCACCTAGACCAGGAGGTCTAGGCCGCAGTAGGGGGGGTATGGAGCCAGCGGAGCTGCAGTGCCCCTCCTGCTGCTCCACCGCCAACGCCCTCTGTCCACGCTGCAAGCTGGCGCAGTCCTTCGGCCTGGCCGCCCAGTTCCCGCCCCCGCCCCGCCGCCCCAAGAGCGATGCCTCCTCCCTCTACACCCTTCCCGAGGGCAAGGTCCTCCTCACCCACCTACCCGACCAACCTCTGCCCTCCCCCGCTTCGCCCACCCACTCCACCGACACTCAGCCTTCCAAAACTTCCGTACAGATGCCGTTAAAGAGGATGAGAGTTGGAAGAGGAGTGAGGTATTGAGGCGGAGGATGTGAGGAGTCCGCTGGAGGTGACAGGGGGGAGCGAGAACGGGAATGGCCACTGCTCACTGCCGATGGAGGAGAGTCCGATAGAGGAGGACGCCGCCGGGGGCTCCACACAGAGCTGGCTCCTACGCCTCTTCCAGTCACGTCTATGCAGCATGCCCATCGCCATTCACTACCTCTTCAACTCCAAGGAGACCGGCGTACTCGCCTACCTAGGTCTTTCTTCCCTCTACCTCCTATTCCACTCAATCCTACCTCTCCCTCTCCTTGAAGGCAATCGTCTCTTTGGCTTCCCCGAGGCAGAGGTTGATTTCTATCTGCCGCAGCTGGTGAACCTGTACATCAACTTCCGGGACGTGGCCGAGGCCATCCACCCCTACGTCATCGCCCGCTGCCGTGCCAGCGTGGAGTTCTCGCTGGAGACCCTCTGGCTCCTGGACGCTCTCGGCGTGGACCGCGCCAAGGCCTCCTCCCGCAAGCACCAACAAGGCGCCAAGCTCAAGGCTCTCATCCTATCCGAGGAGCTTCGGTTCACCTCCTTTGTCCTCGCCGCCTCCATGCATTTCCTTACTTCTCTGTCCACCCACCACAGACCATTGCCTGAGCCGGAGCGGAGGAAGCAGCAGCTGAAAAGTCACCAGCGCTCGAGGTCCGACGCCGGAGGTCAGCCTTCCTTTCTTACTGAGCCTTCCTTCCCAGCCACGCATGCCCACTGTCGCTTTGCTGCCACCTTTGCGCCTTCCTAAATCCGCTAGCACTGCGCGCGCTTAGAGCAACTACTAATCGGCCTGGATGTTGGGTGATGGGTGGGGCTTTTGGAGGCCCGCTGCTAGCCCAGGGCGACTCCAACTGGCATCCACGACTCCTCAAACTGAACACCGACGCGGGGCCCATACATCTCGCCAGTTACCTCTCCAACTCTCTATACACGCCCCCTGCACCCACCATTCCTATCAGCCTATTGAGCAGGAAATAATCAATCGATTCATGTCATCGCTACTCACTGTCCAATCCATCACCTACAACCTTTAGTGCAACATAGTTGAGAGGCATGCTCGAATTAACTGTCAGCTATTATTTCCATCTGTAGCATGCAAATTCTCCATAAAAATCCCAATGTCATCAGGAAGTTAGAACGGTTGAAAAGGTAGAATAAAGTTAAATAGTAAAAAGTCGCTGGGTAAGCTAGGCCATTTGAAGCCTACCAAAGCGGGTCGGAGGCGGGCGGTATGAAGCGGAGCAGAAGCAACCAAAGCGTTCGCTCCCTCCTTCAGCCAGCCCCCGGAGACCTGAGCTCCGGCCGCGCCTTCGACTCCTCCTGCACCTGCTCCGACCTTCAGCCCTCCGACCCTTGCCACTGCAACGTAAGGCCTCCCACCTCCATCAACCTTCCTCCACTCCTCCATCCTCTCCCCCAGGCACCGCGACTGGAGCCGGAGCAGGAGTTCATCGGCAGCCTCTTCAAGATGGGCACCCGCCTCGCCGGCATCCAAGGCCGAGAGGGCAAAACCGCCCGCCTCATCTCCGAACTGGCCCTCCTCAACCTCAACCTGCCCGCCCGGGTATGGCTGCCCCTCTACGCCTTCAAGCACCACGTCCTCCGCATTCCGCACACCGCCGGCTGTGTCCTCAACTCTAAGGCAGCCTTTCCCCTCCAACAACTCTCGGTACACCGCCTCATCAACCCATCAATGCAGGACAAAGCGCCCTACTGCATCTTCGTAGAGGTGCTGGAGGTGGATGATGTGCAGACGGCGCCTATGGTGCCCAAGCTCAGCGAAGCTGCCGCACTGAACCCTGCGCCCTCCGCACCCTCCTTCCTTCACCCACTCGTCTTTGGACCACTACCATTAACTGCTTTCACATATTTCTCTTTTTCAGGGCTCTCGAGGCGGCTCGCACAGCGGGGATTCGGAACCTCCACAGTCCCCGCTCACAACTCGCCACATCACCCCCATTCACAACATACCCCAGCTCAGCTTTAGGTCACCCCTCTCCTATTCCTACCCATCCCATCTGCTCCCTCCACCTTGCTCAGCTGTTGCAGACTCGGAGGAAGGTAAAGGAAACAATCCTTTCTTACTCACTAATTTTTCTGTCCACCTAACCCTTAGCCTTTCTGACTGACCACCTTTAGTCCAATAGCTAAGTTAAGAAATAGTGTCAATAAGGGTCTTCTTTGCAGCTTAGTAAGCCAGTCAGATGACGCCTGGTCACCGCACGTGGATGAAGACCTGGGAATGCTGAACGGAGGGCGCGTGCGGCATCCCCCCGCCCACGACACCATCAGCCAGATGAGTCTGGACTCCGCGGCGTCCAACGAGAGTCGGGACGTGGGCCAGGTGGCGGCGGGGGAGATCCGGCGACGCTTATCGGAGTGGGTGAACCTGCCGAAGAAGCAGCTGAAGCACTCCAACGACGACCCTTCCGCCTCCGCCCTCTCCGAGCCCTGGCAGGACAAGGTGGAGCGTATCCGACGCAGCTCCCCCTACGGCCACCTACCCGCCTGGCGCCTCCTTGCCGTCATCGTCAAGACCGGCGACGACCTACGCCAGGAACTCCTCGCCTATCAGCTCCTCCAGACGCTTCAGGTCCTTTTCCAGACCACTTTTCCTCCTCTCCCATTCTTTCATGGCTCCCAAGAACTGCAGGCATATTCTGCAAATGCCCTATTTCATGCAAATAACTGCTGGCCTTATATGGAATTGGCAATCGTGTGCAGTGGATCTGGGAAGAGGAGAGAGTGCCGTTGTGGTTGCGGCCGTATCGGATCATCGCGACGTCCAACGACGCGGGGATGATCGAGCCCATCCTCAACGCCGTCTCCCTGCACCAGATCAAGAAGCACGGAGGCTCCGACGGCGGCTCCACCACCCTTCTCCAGCACTTCCTCAACCAGTTCGGCCCCGCCAACTCCGAAGCCTTCCTCAAGGCCCAGGAGAACTTCATTCAATCCGCCGCCGCTTACTCCCTCGCTTGCTACTTCCTACAAGTCAAGGATCGGTGAGTCAGTCTTTCACACTGCTTTAGCCCTCATGGACTTGGTCAACATTGAGGCATAATGGCAACATTCTTCTGGACAGTGAAGGTCACCTCATTCACATTGATTTCGGCTTCATCCTCTCCAACTCACCCGGTCGCAACCTCGGCTTTGAGATGTCTCCTTTCAAACTGACCCAGGTCATCATTCGCCCTCTTTCTTCGTCTACTTTGAGGAGGAGAGTGGCTTGCAGGAGTTGGTGGACGTAATGGGGGGTGCGGGGAGCGACATGTTCGAGTACTTCAAGATCCTCATGCTCCGCGGCCTCCTCGCCGCCCGCAAGCACCACGAGCGCATCCTCACCATCGTCGAGATTATGGCCGTCCTTTCCGGTTAGCCTTCCATGCCCATTCTCCGCCCTGAAAATGAATTGATCACTGGGTTTCAGGCTCCAATCTGGCCTGCTTCCGAGGCGGAGGGAGTGTGATTCGCTCGCTGCGGGAGCGTTTCCACATGGGCATGACGGAGGAAGGTCTCCATGGACTGGTGGAGGGCATGGTGGAGGCATCCAGAGACTCCCTCACCACCCGTCTCTACGACTCCTTCCAGTTCACGCCTTATTTGTCAACTTCCCTACACTCCACCTACTTTCCTTTCAGATACTTCACCAACGGCATTTCCACTTGAGGCGGGCTGTTAGTGTGGGCTGG
>JASANA010005619.1:0-27421 GCA_030248095.1 Ptycholaimellus sp. GST1_10 | reverse complement strand
TCAGTTCCTGAATCGTTCTTCCCAGATCGTTGTTGCTGCATCGATCAGCAATCGCGAACTCTGTCTCGATCTCTACTCTCCAATTCGCTCCCATCATGAGAGCACGCTCGTGGAGGGTGACGTTGTGTTGATGCTTTGGGTTATGCTCCTCCTGGTCGGCTGTAGTTGATCTATTCATGTCACTCTTCCTCAATGGATCCTTGCTCAAGCTGTCTTCTGGCTTCGACCAATCGGTCCAGAGCAAAACGACGTAGTGGCTCGTAGATTTCTTTGTTGATGTGATAGCGGCGTCAGTTCAGATCTTGCTCAAGAGCCGTTAGCTTCTACTGTCGATGCTTTGTGTTTTTTCGTGAGAGGGTCGGATGGGTCATCGAGCACTTTCTCTCAGACATCGGCGAGTGAGGGGGCAGTCTGTTCCTCATTTGCAACTCGGGCGGTGTCTCTTCCTTGGTACGGGTCCTTCTCCTCCCTCTCCCCTTCCCCATCTTTCCCAGTCCCATTCATCAGAACGGCCCTCCTCGGAGACCAACGGCGCGTATCCGATCATGAAGGGCGAGAAGGCGTTTCCAGTGAGGAAAGGGCCCGAAGGGACTAGGGAAGAGGAAGAGGCCCGGGCGGATGGCGAAATTCCCATGCGCAGCACCGGTGCTGGCAAGGGATGTGACATCCTGCCCCAATAGGATGTCCACGTGCATTTCACGTTTTGTCCATCGTGGAGGCATGTTCAGCAGGCCGGGGTGTCGATGATGGATTTGGTTCCATTCTTCCTTGCGTAGTGGTGGTTCTAGGAGGAGGGGAGGACAGATTTTACCATCTGGAGTCTCAGTGCGTCCATGCCATTTCTCAAAACCGCTGGGTGTCAGACGATTGAGTGTAACTTTCCGCATCCTGATCCTGTGCTGTTCTCTGCATCCGAAACTTCCAGTGCTGATTCTCTTCACTTCTCGTGTCTCCAGCGCTAATCGTTGGACAACATGGTTGGAGACAATCGTCATCTGAGATCCAGAGTCCAGGATGCAGTTCGTGTCAGTATTCCTCATCCAATCCTCTGAGTAAAGGAGCGCCAGGAAGGTGAGCATGATGGGTTCTGCTTTGGGGTTCCTCTGTCGGGGCGAGTGGATGTGTCGCGAAGACGCCAAAGATCTAGGGTCGAGAGGGTCCCTCTCTGGCCATGGTTTGTCTGCGCTGCCACTTGACCTCGCATCAAGAGTATCTCTTGACCGCCAATGCTCATTGCCACTGCCGCTTGATCTGTGACGGACAAGGTCGATGCCGAAGTGAGGTGCGTGGATTGCCTGAGCCAGGGTGCGTGGCGAGGTGCTCTGTGGTTGAGGTTGGGTACGTAGTTGGGTACTGTCTTCCTGCCGGCGGGCCGGGAGATAGTGGGCTGTGCAGCGTGGCGGGCGGGCGTGGAATCTGTCTGGTCGATTCATGGGGTGTCAGGGTCGTTTGAAGGTGCACTGTTGGTCTTGTTCGGCGTTCGGGCAGGACCAGCACGTGGGATTCTAGCCCGGCTTCAGGCGCCTGTTGATTTCGTTCCATATGCGCTGCTGCGGAGCATGGCCGCGAGATTGGGTCTCAGGCTGTCTTTTCTGCAGGTCGGAAGGGGCCCAGAGATGGCGGTCTTTCTGAGCGTCTTCCCACCCCTTGTGGGAACCCCACAACACCTCGGTCGGGATAGGACAGGGCCATGCCAGTGGAGTCCGCACGTAAGAAGTCTGCCATGACTTCCTCAGAAGAATGGTGTGGGGGGCGTGGTGCTGTCAGGATGTAGATGTCTCGAGCAAAACCCACGGCCATGTTCTCTTGGAACAGAGGGGTATTTTGCTGACTGACCGCTCTGTGGTGGTCTGCTAAGACGCTTCTGTAGTCGGGTCGCGGTCCCACGGGTCACGGGGCATGGTTCAGCTCAGGTAGTCGAGTTCGCCAAAACGGGTCTTGCATCCTTCCTCTTGGGCTCAAGCCCTGTGGTTCCGTTGTGGCCCGCCGAGAATGCTGAGACTGCTCCTCATCAGGGTTCACTGACATTGGACGCAGTTGGCTCAAGAGTTGGCATCCTACCGGTCCGTCCAGCCCTCTGCCTTTGGGTCGAAGATCTGCATTCACTTCTCCATTGGCAACCTCATGCTGAGTGATCAGTTCGTTGAAGGTTCCTGGGCATAGATGTTCCATGAGGGTTTGGGTTCTCGTGGCTTCTCCCTCATAGTTTGGAGGCATGGGAGTTGCCCTCGGACAGGTCAGGGCTCTCTGGTAAGAGGGCGGGCCAGGCGTCAGTTGCAGCAAGTGTTGTAACACATTGGCAACTGATTCGTCTGGCTCCGCCACTAGAAACGGGGAGCTATACTGCTGGAAGGAACGTCGTAGGTTGTCCGGGATCCCAGGTCGGACTTGTGGGTGTGGGTGTGGGGGAAGGGATGACATCCATCTGGGTGGAGAGGTGTAAGCTGGGTGTGGGATGAAAGTCCTGGGTGATTGATGGGGTGCGGCGATGTGTGGGGGTGGGTGCACCAGGACTGTGGTTCCATTGCCGTGCGGTCAGAGGATGTTGCCTAGTGTGTGTTGGACTTGGTATGTCATCCCTCTGATGTTCTCCTCATAGCTTGGGGGTCGTTGCAGAAAGGTGAGTGCCCTGACGGGTGCTGCGCTATAAGCGGGAGTTGGCAATCCTATTAGAGGCAGGATGTTGGGAACCACTTCTCCCTCTACTGCTCCGGAGTTGACCGTAGACTGGTAGCCCATTGACAGCAGATTCCCCATTGTGTGCATAGCTCCGTGCGTCTGAGGGTGGAGCCATGGATGTCGTGGGTCCATTGTCAGTGCTCCTTGGGGCTGGACTGGGGGAAGTCCTTGTTGAGGGGTAGGGTCCTGTGGTGGCCGCGGTGGCAGTAGCGGGCATTGCGGTTGGAGGACGGGGCCGGACAGGGCCATGCGCGATGGGTACGATGGGTACGATGGGTACTGGCCCTCCCACGGCCATCTGTTTGCCGGAGGGATGAATCCTACGATGCCGTTGGCTGCTGCCATCTCTTATGTGGTCGCTTGTAGTTGACGTCGCATAGTCAATAGTAGTTGATAGTGTTGTTGGAGTTCCGGGTGTCAGGGGTCGTCCTGGGAGAGGTTGTCCAGTTGGGTTTCCATTTGAGTGACGGCTTGCGACGCATGGCTCCAGTTGGTGTAGGCTTGATGCATGGGTGCTGGTGGGTTGTGCCACGGTTGATTGTCATCATTAGGGTCCGTTGGCCCTTCCTACATTGCCGCGGCGGGAGTTCCGTGGCTGTGACTGGAGTTCGTGTCCATGCAAAAGGCGCCACTTGCCTCGGGGTTGATCACTGTGGCTTCCGGTGGGGGACAATCTCTGTGGTAGCCCAGTAGGGCGCATGCTTCCTTGTAGAGGACGTGGCACACAGCAAGGAACTGTTTTCCGCAATCGCCTTGCTCCTTGCCGGCGAGCAGGATGTCTAGGTTCATCGGGTGGAAAACCCCTTGTGTGATGAGTTGTTCCACAACGGAGCATACCGACGCATTGTGATGTGGAGCGCATGCTGGACACTGATAGGAGGCGGTGCTCCTATCGAGAAGATAGCGGCAGATAATCATGACTTGTGCAGCATCCTTCAATCCAAAGAGCAGGCTCAAGTCCCCTTGAGCACAGGTCGGACACTGGTCTCGTCCGCATTGGTCGCAGGCCAGTCGGTTGACCAGGTTGAAGGCCTTCTGGCAGCGGTAGCACTGGGTGACGGAGTTGGGTGGCAGGGTGGACATGTTGGCTGCACTGAGACTTGCATCTGTTGTGCGTCCGGTGAGACTTCTCGCTACTGATCACTTTCAGCTACAACAGATCCATGGTTTAGTTTGTCTCATCAGAGTGCTGGCGTGTCGCGGAGCACGAGTTCCTCAGCAATGGGTGGCCTAGTGGAGAGTGGTGGCTTCAGTCGTACATGGCGCTAATGTGACTTTCCCAGACAAGTTGTCCGGGTGGTGGTATCATGAGACTGCCGGGTGTTCCTCTCCGGGTTCTGAGCAGCTTGCCATTTAGTGTTTCTTTGCAGCAGAAAGCAAAACGAAGAAGGCAGGGAAGGAGGGAGAGGAGATGGCGGGCAAGCGACACGGGTAGGGCACAAGAGGAGGTGGAAGGTGGGTGGATGTGGGAGCGCCGGAAGGTCTGCTCTAGTCTCTGGGCTGATTGTCTTGTTCCTGTGCCCGCGGTGGTCTGGCCCGTCATGTCTCCTCTCAGGGTCTCCGTGAGAAGACGTAGCGGCAGTAGCTCTTGGGTAGGATGAATTGTCTCACGACCAGATCCTCCGGATGTTGGTGATGCGCCTGTTGGAAAGCGTACGTCATCCGATCGAGAGGGATCCGTCGGTTCAGTTCCAGAACGAAAGGGAACTTTACTTTCGCCATCGACCTCATGATCCTCACCAGTCATGCTCCTCCGATGTCTTGACGCGGGGAGTTCATGTTGGCATCCCATGCGAGTCCCTGGGGGAAGGGGCCGGTGTAGTAGAGCCGCAACACCTTGAGGTTTGGTGGCAAGAGGCCTTCCCTGGGCATGGGAAATCCTTTGTCCCGTGGAGAGCCTTCCGGGATGCATAGTGTCCGGAACGTATGGTGATTCGTCTGGAAGTGGGTGACGGAGGTGAGCTGTGGAAGGAGAATGGAGTAGTCCTCTTCCATTGTCTTCTCCCAGTCGTCATCGTACAGTCCCAAGGAGGGGGGGCCTGGGCGGGCGTCCCGGTGGAGACCAGACGCGCTCGTGACTTGTAGCTGCCGGAGTAGAAGGCGGCGCAGATGCCGGACTGGTTCTGCTTGATGCCAGAGTGGAGGATGGGCAGCAAGCAGTGGCCGCGGTCGATCAGACGGATTTTGGAGGCCAGCTGATGTCGCTGATGGCAAGCTGGAAGTGGCAGAGACAGCAGTCGAAGTTGTTCAGCATGCTGAACATGTTGCAGTCCACGGCGTTCAGGTTCCAGTTGTGGCCATCCAGAAAGCCATAGCAAAAGCAGCAGTAGTTGTCCAGGAGCTATGCTGTCTTCAGGGACGGGCAGAAGGAGGAGGGCGCAGGTCTCTGGAGGCCCCTTTGTGGTTAGCGTTGCTGTCGGAGCATACACAGAGGACGGAGGCCTCGAAGGTGTTGCACTTGCAGTTGATGCTGTCCATGAAGTAGTCCTTCTGGCCGTGGGAGAGCAGGCTGGGGTTGCAGATGACGGACATACCATAGAAGCCGCAGTGGAGGCAGTCCACCATCAAAGAGTATAGGCCAATTCTGAATCGGTTTTGCTGAGCGTCTTCCAGTTTCCTGTGCAGAGATTCACGTAATCAGAAAGATTAGTAAATCTAGATGGGCGAGGCCTAAAGACGGTGGCCGATTCTGAATCGGGCTGGTTTTTTTCCAGCGATGCTCAAAAGTTTACAAATCCGAAAGGATTTATAAACGGTGTTGGCCAGCAAAGATTGCAGCGGGCGGCAGTGAGTTTGAAAACTGATCGGAGCCAATTTTCAACTCGAGCAGCAGATGCAAAGATTCCGTTGCTGGCTAGTAGCTGCAGGGAAATTTCAGAATCCATTCAAGGATAATGAAATTGCCATCGACAATGCTTGCGTAGATAGCAGGAAAAACACTTTTCAGTTAGTTTTTGATGCTCAATCAGCAAAGTTGATTCCATGCTGACGTAGACTGGGGCTGGCAGTGGAGTGCTTTGAAAACTGACAATAGCCAATTTTTCAAAATCCAGCCTCAAAGTCATTTTGGAGCTGGTAGGCTAGCAGCCATAGAGAATTTTCAAAATCCATTCAAGGGTAATGAAATTCTGTTGACAATGCTTGCAACAATGGCATGAAAAGAAACTTTTAAGTTAATTTTCAATGCCAGGCAGCAAAGTTGAATCTTGTCTCGATTGTTGGCATAGAATGATTTTGCAAATCCATAAGGATAGAGTGAAATCATTGAAGCGGGCTGGTAGCTGAGGAGGAACTTTTCAGTTTGCTTCTGGACCTGTTGCAGCTATGCCGGACTAGAGGCCTGGCGAGGGGCACTAGAGTCCCGGCGAGGGGCACCCGCCTTGCCCAGCCTTTCCCAGCCTCTTATTACCTCATAGTTGATGAGAACATAGAGCCTGTCCAGTCCCGAACTGGCTTTCATCTAAAAGTGGCCGGCTTTGCCGCCCAACAGCTTCAGCTCCAAGGACAAGCTTCGCAATCGCTAGGACGTGTGTTTGGGTGACCCCAGACGCGCCGTCCTCTTGCAGTGGGCTGTTCTTTGCGAGTTTCGAGTCTCTGGTGGTGGCATGATGTGAGGCTGGGCTGGAGTCCTTTGCCTTCGCCCTCAGTCAGCTCTTCGCCTGTCCCTACTGCTTCGGAGGGGCCACCAAGAAACACCTCAAGCGCGCATAGGTCCCTGTCAGGCTTGCGCTTGACACACCTCTCTCTCTACGGTTCCTGCATCTCCCTTTGCTTCCTCCTTCTGCCCTCTGGCCTGCAGCTCAATGACGCTGGTGATGGGGCCGGACTCTCCGGTGTGCTTGGGGAAGTGCTCCGCGGTGGTGCACACGGAGGAGCGGGTGATCTGCAACGGCTGCCAGGAAGCTTACTGCCTGGACGGCCTCAACATCATCTTCCAGCCCAACGGCTCCGCGATGGTGGAGGCCTGGCTCAGCCTGCACAACCGCATCGTCGCCAAAGACCCCATAGCCCTTGCCTTCACCTTCACCTGTGCCGCCTGCTATGAGGGTTGGCATCTCTCTCCTTCCAGCTTCACGGACCAGCTAGTCATAGCCTCCCCCCTGCCTCCAACGAAAGGCCGTCTGGGGAAGGAGAAGCGTCCGCTCACCTACACCTACGTGGGGCCCAAGCAGCGGGCAAAGTCTACGGCGGCCGCGACAACAACGGCGGCCCCGACAACGACGGCGGCCCCAACAACGACGGCAGCCCCATCCACAACGGCAGTGCCACGGATGGCTCCGGCCACGACGGCTCTCTTTCCCCTGACCACAGTGGCGGCACCGATGGTGTCAACGGCGGCGTTTGGGAGCCCTCTCTTTTCAGTCCCAGCCCAGCCAGCCTCCAGACTGGACCCAGCCTTGATGGTGCTCTTGGCGGGTCTGGTGGAGCAGGGGCGTCAGGCCCAGGAAGCAGCGGAATGGGAATGGCAGGAGCAAGCAGAGGAGCGAAGGGCTGCGGACAAGCGGATGGTGGACCTCATCGCGAGTCTGCGAGTGGCAGGCCCGCCGGTACTGAGGGGGGGGTGTTGTGTGGTTGAATGGAATTCTCACTTTACACCCGCAGGTCAGCAAAGGAGAAATCCGCTCCAAAAGCTCAGTAGAGCTGGCAATGGGAATGCAGCTCGTGGCCAGGCAGCAGCAGCTGTCGGCAGGTGTTTTCGGATCTTTCGTTCCGTCCGAAAACTTGCAGGCTGTCATTCTCCAGATGTGAAGAAGACAGGTCGTGAACGGCTGCTGGCCGGAGGCAGGCAGCAGTCGAACCGAAAAGGGCACCTTGGTTTAGTTGCTTGCATCCAATTGCGATTGGCCCTTGCAGTCGCTAACTGGAGGATTGGCGAAAGCCTGCTTCTTTGCGCGGGGGGTCACAAAGGAAGGCCTTTTGCTTTTCCGTTGCCTTTCAGCTCTGCCTCCTTCTGTACACAAAGTGCAAGTTGGAGGAGAGGTGAGGGAGGCCGAAGGATAGCAATCGAAGATTAGGTAGTCGGTCGTCCGGACGATGTTGTTGGAGTTGCGCAGCGTGGCCATGTTGGCGCTGAAGCTGGGGAAGTTGGTGGGGACGCCGTTCAAGCCGATGGGAAAGGCATCCAGACAATCACTCAACTGCTATCCAAAAAGCTGTGCCATTCTTGCACTGCTTTAGCAGCTTAAACATTTGACTCGTTCTCCTTCAGCAGGTCGTGGTACAGAAGAAGAGGAGTGGGGAATTGGTTAGTTGGAGACGGAGGGGGGGTGAGGGAAGGGAAGCGTGGGCGGAGACTGGTTGTCCGACCCATAATGCTCATCTACCACGACATCATTGAATAGCTGCATATCACACTAAAGACCCCAAAATTTAGCACAAACTTGCTCTAATTGTCCTTTATAAGAAAATAAATTTTTAAGGCGCTACAATTTTTGTTGGCTCACAATAGCCCTATTGGTAAATCCACCTTATACGTTGAGCAATTGCATTGGTTGATTTTAAAATTGGTTGCTTTAATGCCGTTTGAACTGACACAGAATTGATTGCATTGTATAAGAGTCCACACTCAGCCAATGTTATTTGCGATAAAAATAATTAAAAAATTTCAACTCAAGAGCCATTATTTGTATAAATGACCAAGATGGTGGTAAAAGTTAAATTTTATATTTAAAATTTTCGTCAATTCATTAACAGAATTTTTTTGATATCTATGCCATTAGCCGTTTTGAAATTGACTACGTCCACACCATGACTTGGTGAAGACAGGTTGGTCAACATTTAGATGCATTTTAGATAACTAATCTCTATAATTTATCATCGTCCAACATACACACAGCATTAAACATCCAGCCCATTCTCATTTATTACGAAGAAACCCAGAGCTAAATTTGCTTCACTCAAGCGCAATCGGTGGTCATGGACAACAGTGGCGTTCGCAAGCGAAATATCGCCCAAATTTCTTCTGCATCACGGGATACGGTTGGCATTCACATTCCTCATCACAACTATCCATTCATTGGCTTGCCATACTTTTTTCGCAGCTACGAAGATCTATTAGGAATTTAGGAACAATCTCGAAATCTAATTTCTCTTGGTCCAAAACGATGCTAAAAAGTTTCCACTGTTTACAGAAGACGGCGGCCGAAGCGAATCGAAGCAATGCGCTGCTGTGTCTGCTGGAAAGCGTGCCCCACGTAGCTGCAGCAATCGTGGACAGCCTTGGCATCGCAGACTGGGCCAGGCTTGGACACACCTGTCGGGCTCTCACCAGCATTGTACAGCGGCACTCCAGAGCCCGAACCCTGCTACTGAGAATCCACCAAGACGACCGGGGCAGCCATATGAGCGTTTACCTCAGCCACCTCGACCTCCAACGGCGCCAGCTCTCCAAGGAGCAGCTGGTGAGTCGCACGCTTCCTTTCAAGAAGGGCAGCCTCAGCCGCCTGCTTCAGTTCTCTGGCAAGCTCTACAACGTCAGCCGCCTCACAGCTCTCAGCATCGGCGTCAGCGAAAACGCCTGGTCATTGACCAAGAAAACGGACGACTGGCTGCCAGAGCTACAGCAGTTGCCAAAGCGCATCGATATCCGCGGCGTTCGCCAGCTATTTCTGAACCTGAAGGTATTCGACCGGGACCTGGTCCTGAAGCAGTTGACCTGGCTACCGATTCTCCTGCGCCGTTTGCAAAGCCTCAATGTGGCAGACTACAAGCTCTTCGGCCAACTCCTGCCCTGGCTCCGATCTGGCCAGCTACAGGAGCTTTTCCTCAACTCCAGTGCCCACCTGCGCCAGTTGCCACTCCGCCGGCTGCCGACCAGTCTGGAGCGGCTGATTCTAGAGGCCCCAGGGCAGCCTGCAGACACTCTTGCGCTCTGCCTTTTGCTACGGCGCTGTCGGAAGCTGCGGGAGCTGAGGCTGTGGAATCTGTCGCTGCTCTCTGTGCTGAGTCTGCTGAGCATCTGCCACTCTGCCGGGAGGAAGCTTCGATTGGTCGCCGACTGTCTGTATTTGAAGTTCGGTGAAGAAGAGGTCGAACTGGAGACGGGGCAAAGGCTGCTGGAAGAGAGGCTGGCCAGCTTCCTGGAAGTCTGTCCTGCGCTTCGAATGAAGAGTCGCTTCCAGATTGATGGACCCAAAAGGAGGCTATGTCATCTGAAAAGCTCTCTCGAATTTACCAGCGTGGAGGTGGCCCAGTTTTCGGCTCAATTCTTCTTTTATTCATTGGACAAATGCTGATATATCGCGTATACTGATAAACTGTAATATGATAACAAAAACCAAGACAGAAAACTACAAAATTGAAGCCTCAATAAAGCTCCAAAATCTACCATACTAAAGATATGCAATATCTAAAGACTTATCTTTAGTTTTTATGTGAAAATAGTTTTTACATTTGTACCGAAACTAGACATAATTTTAAATTTTTTGCTGCCTGTTTCTTGGTGAGCAATTCAATTTGCGGCGAATTTTTTATGTTTCCAAAATGGCTAATTTCAAAAAAGTAATTTAAAAAGGAATTTCAAAAAGTTTCAAAAATGGCATCCGATTTTTTTACCCATATTGTTTTGATTGATTTTTGAAAAAAACTATTCAAGATGCTTCGCCACGTAAAACCTGATTTTGATCGTCATGTAGCTCACAATGAGCTTGAATAGGTTTGCGGGTCAACTATAATTGTAAACCTTTGATGGTTGTATGTCAAACCTTTGTACCAGGTTTGAGCTCCGTTTGTGGGTCTAACCTAACTTTTGGATATCAAATTGAAGCTAAAAGCCTTCCAAAGACGATGGTCGTCTTTGATTTAGGCAATCAGATCCTTAAAATGTCAAACTTCGCAAAATATATGTCAAAGCTAAATTTTGCTCAAATTTGGGCAAGCGAATAAAACTGTTTACTCAAAATTTTTGGTTAAAGTGGGCATAAACGGTTTCCATAGAATATGTTTCACGGTATGTTTCACAAAATTGTGGTCTAGAATGCAGTGTCAGAGTAAGAAAAATAGGTTGGACAAGTAGAAATATTTTCAGTTTTATGTTAGCTACTAAGGATTTGGGCCTATGCTATAACATGGGGAAAAATTTCGGCGAAATATTTGTGTCTCCAAAATGGCTTTTTCTGCCCTCAATTAACCCTCAGTTATAGTCACCAAAACGTTTGGAGTCAAGTAAATTTTTGAATGGTTACTTTTGCACATACTGAAATCTTGCACATACTGATTGTAAGGAATTCCTGAAATTTCATCCAGCTGTCCTGATTTTTAAAAATTTCATCCAGCTATCCTGATTTTTATTGCACAGCTAGGGAGGGAGCTTCACCGTAAGCTTGCACCTCACATCACCTACCAGCAGCTCCTAGCTTGTGCAAGATCAGTTGTGCAACAAGAATTGAGCAGGCTTTTGATCTAAATAGCAGCACAAAGCTTAGCGAAACTCACCGATCAAGTTGTAGTTGGGAGCAAACAGTTCATAGGCACAAAAATCATCGATCAACGGCGCCTCAGCGCCTAACAAGCCAGCTTGCCCTTCTTCGTCTCCTCCCCAATACGAAGGCATTCGTGGCGAATATCCTGGTAGTATCGAATACGCTTGGCCAGTGCATCCTCCCCACCTGCACTGAAACCATCCTTCCCAGCCCCAAAGCGGCTGGCGACCTTTAGGGACGTTCCCATCGCACTCCTCCTGCCCGTTCAGTTTGCGCACACTCTCCCCGAACCGCCCGCCCTCCAGCATGAACTGGGAGAGGCTGTGGTCCCAGGGGTACGGGGCGTACTGGTCCTTCAGGAACCACTGCCAAAGTGTAGCTTTCCAGCCTAGCAGCAGGTCGCTGGCCACCCTGTCTGGATCCCTGTGCATCAGAATTTCTTTACAAGTCAATCTATCCGAAATAGTTTCTGGTATAATTTCGGTTTTCGGTAGAAATATTTCACAATGATAGATCTATATAATATATCCACGATATCAGATATATATAATTTTTTTGCAAAAATTTGAAAAATACTTTTGAAGAAATATCGAAAATACTTCATGATATCAACGCTGACGTGGTCGGAGAACTGTTTGTAGTTGCAGGGGAAGCTGAGCATGAGGGGGCCGCGGGGGAAGTAGAACTGGCCTGGCTCTGCCTTCGGAGCCCCGTACCAGTCGCACTTCTGGTAGCTGAAACTGCTGCTGCTCCCTCCAGGTATTTGCCGCAATATTCCCATTATAAATATCTCTCAGCGTCACTGTACCACTTCACTCTAAACCTTAAACCAAGCCTAGGCCTCATCCTAAGCCTTAACCTAAGTCTAAGGGTCATTATGTTTGAAGTTTTAACCTAAGCCTAAGAGCAGACTGCCCTCCTTGAATCTTTTCCAAAGCTCAAACTAGCAACCTAAAGGTGCAGCCGCCATTTACACCGCAGGGCGCACGAAGAAAGCTCAAATGCTCCGTCTGGTAGGCCACATGGGCCAGGAATCCGGCCACTTCCACCTCGCTGGAGAAGGACTTCTTCATCTCCTTGGCTGCCTGAGGAGGGTTTTGTTTGTCCATTCATCTGAGGTACAGTGCTGGAAGGGCAGTGCCTGAACAAGAGCATCGTAGTGCTGGAGGAGACGAGGAGTAGAGGCCTCGCTCTGCCGACTGAAGGCGCAGAGGAAGACGTCTCTGGTGAGACCGCCGCCCAGCGAAGACTCCTGGGAGTGTCGGCTGGGTGCTGGAGTTGCTCGTGGCATTATCGAAGTCCTGGCCAGTTCTGATTTGCCTGTCGAAAATAATTGGATGTCCTTCGAAATTCTTTAGGAGCGATTTGTTTAGGAGAAATGTTTTGCAAACGTATACTTTTGAAAAAATTGTCTAAAGTGAAAACTGACTTTTTGGGTGAATCGTCTAAAAATTAAATTCTTTCTCAGGCGATAGTACATATGAAATTTGTTTTGCAAGCTTGATAAACACCTCGGTCGATTCTCAAATGCATGAGCCCTGGGCTGGTAAGGCCACAGCCGGGGGCATTGGTGTCCAGACAGAAGCCTCGACCCAATATGGTTCTACACTCTTCGCACCTCAACAATCATTTTTATCCTCAAAGCAAATCAAAACCCATTTGTGCCCACCCTCTGAGACAGAAACGAGGCCGACCATTGTTCCGCAGGCCGCAAGGAATCTCCTCAGCGTCCCCTGTGGAAAACATCAAATTCCAGCTCACATTCCTTTTCTAGATGAATTGCTGGCCACCTCCTCCTCCTCCAGCTTTGTGGCACTTGCTTCAAAGCGAGGGAGCATGATTAAAGTTCTGGGAGTCAACAGGATGAAGGGAACCAGACGGAGCCTACGATAGGAACGTTGATGGCGTTGACGACATTGACGTTGTTGTTGATGTTGTTCGAGTTAGCGCCGACAGTGTTGGTGTTGCGGTTGCGGTTTGTGGGGAAGCCAGTAGGACTGAGGGATCATTCAGAGAAATTAATTGGCCAGATGGCTGTATGACTGTGTGAATATGGCCATTTCAGAATAGGACAGAGACGATAAAAAGACTTTCGAAAATAATTGAGATGAAAAAACGAAAAGTGGTGAAGAGCAATTAACTAACCCGCCAGTGTTGGTGAGACTGAGCAGTGAGCAGTGACAGCGAAAGCCGCCCTCGCATTCGCCGTCATTTCGGCAAATGCCTCATTGAAAGACTTCTCATTACTTTTATTTATATAGGTAACAATACCGGCATCCTCCTGCGCTTCTACCAGGGCCTGTGACAAAATGAGTAATTTGGGTAGCTCTGATGTTTATGTGCTTACAGACTAACAGTTAAAGAGAGCAGGAAGCATAGCGCCTGGTGTAGCATTGCCAGCTTTAGACAAGGCGAATGATGCTGGAAAATGCATGGTCGTTTTTCACTTGTTTTGACTTTTATCCTTTCTTACCAGCGTTTTGATCTTGTCGCATCCAGAAAATGTTGTAAATAAATATTCAAAAAAGGCTTTGGAGGAGTTTATTTGCTACCAAAAAATGGATTAACTACGGAGAGCAATGCAAGAAAATCAGAAATGACAGGTAACTAAAACCCGATATAGTTTAAAATTTAATGGGTTTAGTTCACCATGATTTAACTGAGCAGCCCATAATCTTCAGTGTTTTCATCGATCCATAAGTCATAACTACGGCCAAAATTCATTGCAGTTTCATTTTGTTTGAATGAGGGATTTTGCTGTTTTATGGTTTGCGTAGAGAGAAACAAAGAGAGAACGAGCGTTGAGTAGAAAGCATTAAAAGAGAAATAGGGCATGTTCGGGGCACTTACATAATTTGTTTGCGCATTGATAAAACATTGCCACCATCTTTACCAAAATATATCCTCTCATGCGCCAGTCATGCACCCTTTTTTCTTCATCATCTTTATCATCATCAACTCAAGATTAATTTAGAATTGTAAGCATATTTCTGCATCGATTAATGGACATGGAACCAGCCAGACATTTATTGAAAACTTGGCGATTTAATTTTGATGAAACGTAAAAGTCTAGGGAAAGACCAATCATTTTGCCTCAAAAAAGTTGCCCTGCACAACAAGCATCAAATACAATGAATAGTGTTACAACATTTTTGCGCGGCCAAGGCCAGCTTAAGCAGTTACCCCATTTTTGCGTCCGTCTGTCCGCATATATATATATATATATATACTAGTAATATTGGCAAGTGGCCGCGCTTCGCGCGGCCACTCTTATAACAAAGACCAACTATGCAAATTGCATTAGGGTCCTATCATCACAGACATCAAGAATCATTGCTGATAAGAATTTAATTCCACAGCTCAGCTAAGATAAGCATTTTAAGTGCTGCCAGTTTTGGAAGCTCCACTGATCAGAAAGTCAAATTCAACAGGAACAATATCTGTAAGCATCGCACACAGTGTAAGTGACCCATGGGATTGAATATCTGCATATCCGTACTAATGAATTTTTTGCAACATCAGCTCACTGAGTAGGGCCAAAATCGAAAAAATTGACTTCACTCTAACAGAATTTTTAATATAATAATTTCAAAAAGTTGAAAAAGTAAATAGGTGATCTGAAACAGAATTGTTTTATCTTGAATGTAAAAAAAAATTCGCCCAGAAATGTTAAAAATTGAATGAGCTAGAGCAAAGTAAAGTTGAAAATGACCAAAAAATGGCAAAAATCGACACGTTTTCAGTGATAATTCATTATTAAGGAAAAACCGCGAGGACCAGAAAATATATTTTGTCAAACTCACTGAGATCTATCCAAAATGCTATTATATGCCATGATACATTTTGAAACCATTCTGCACAGAGGCCATCCCGAAAATGGCATCACCCGTATATAATAAGATAATATCTGGTACCATCGGCAAGCCGAAAGTAAAGCTCTTTTCTCCCAAAAATCGACTGCCCCGAGTATAAAGCCAAAGAAATTTTCCTACTACTAATGGAATCTGCTTGTGGGGCATTTGCATTTTGTTTTCGCGCGCAGTTTTACAACTCTTTTCATGCGCGCTCAAACAAAATACAGATGACACAGCAGATTCCATTAGTAGTAGGAAAATTTCTTTGGCTTTATACTCGGGGCAGTCGATTTTTGGGAGAAAAGAGCTTTACTTTCGGCTTGCCGATGGTACCAGATATTTCCTCAACTTTAAATATACACAAATTAAATTATGTCAATTTATGTACTTTATTTTTAATTGTTTTTTATATTTTAAGTTAAAATTTTATTAGATAAATAAATAAAGCAAAATAATAAATAAATTTGTGAAATAAAGTTAAAATAAAGAAAGTTTTGAAAATTAAAACAAATGCAAAATTTTCGGCAAACGAAAATTTTTGGGAATTTTTTTTTAGTTTTACACTTAGGGCAATCGGTTTTTTGGGAGAAAATAGCTTTACTTTTGGCTTCCCGATGGTACCAGTTATTTCCAACTTTAAATTTTAGAAAAATAAAAGTTATGCTGAAGAAGGTTTCGAACCCACCAGTTAGATCCAGCAGCCAACCACTCGCACCACTACACCACTGGCGCATATGGTACAACATTTAACTGAAGGTTAATAAATAAGCAATAAATACATGAGGCCAACGGACGAGGGGAAAGGGTGGGGGGATGAAATGAATACCTACTCTCGTTCATTAGCAGATGCGAAGCAGCAGGGCAGCAGGGCAGCAGGGCAGGGCAGGGCAGGAGTTCGGACGGCAACTTGTTTTCGATTTTCTAACTCAAATCCAAACTTTTATGCTGCTTTTCGCGAGTACCCCCCATAATTCGATGTTGCCCTTTCCATTGCAGCTAAAATCAGCGCAATCGGTGCTATCTGGGTTGAGAAAAACGCTTATCAATTTTGAGATCTGGCATTAACCCTCAAAACATACACCTGGGTCGAAAAGAGGGCCTGGGCGCTGACGGTCGCTGCGCTCCCTCGCGCCAGGCCAATACGGGTGATGCCATTTTGGGGGTGGCCTCGGTCCTACTGGATTCTCAACTTATCCTGGCACATGATACCATTTTGGATAGATCTCGGATTGGACAATCTTTGGCATATACCCGCACTTGCTCCTGAATTCTGGAAAATAATGAAATCATTGAAAATGTGCTAATTTTTGACATTTTTGACCACGGAGCGGCCCGAAGGGCCGCTCCGCGGTCTATAGAGGTTACTCAACTATTGTCCTCATATATATATAAATGGTACCATCGGCAAGCCGAAAGTAAGCTCTTTTCTCCAAAAAAAAACAATTGCCCCGAGTGTAAAGTCAAAGAAATTTCCCTACTACGAGTGGAATCTGCTTGTGGGGCATTTGCATTTTGTTTTCGCGCGCAGGTCAAGAACTCTTTTCATGCGCGCTCAAACAAAATACAGGTGACACAGCAGATTTCACTCGTAGTAGGGAAATTTCTTTGACTTTACACTCGGGGCAATTGTTTTTTTTTGGAGAAAAGAGCTTACTTTCGGCTTGCCGATGGTACCATTTATTTCTTCAACTTTAAAGATACCAAAATAAAACTCATTTTTGTTATTCATAAAAAAATTTAAAAAAGATTCTTGTTCATAAAAATTGATTTAATTTATGTTCTTTATTTTTATTATTGTTCTTTTTTTAATTTGAACTTCCTTGGCCTTATACTCAAAAAATTCGATTTTTGTGAGAAAAGCTTTACTTTTGGCTTGCCGATGGTACCATACATTTCGCAGGGTGACGATGACCAGTGTGATGATACAAAGAGAAACGACCCTAAAAAATTTTGCTTTGGCCTTGGTATGACTTTAATTAAAAAAGTTTGGAAAAAATGCCTTGTGTGATTTTCGGGAGAACAGAGCTATACTTTTAGCATGCCGCTAGTACCAGATATTTATTCAATTTTAAACATACAAAAAAGTTAATGCCTGTGTCAGGATTCGTACCTGCTAGATTAACCTAAAAGGCCAATCGCTTTCACCACTACAACACCTGTCCGTCTGTCTTTGTACATGACTAAAAGGTTAGTAATATATGATTGAACAAAGCCCAAGAGCCAAGGACGCATGTGTGGGGGGGGGGGTAAATGAATACCTACACCCGTTCATGGAGTAGATGCGAAGAAGGGAAGGGAAGAAGGGAAGGGAAGGGAAGGGAAGGAGTTCGTGCGGCACTTTTGTTTTGCAATTTTCTCTATCAAATCTTAACTTATATGCAGCTTTTCGCGAGTACCCCCCATAATTTGATGTTGCCCTTTCCATTGCAGCCAAAATCAGTTCAATCCGTGCTGGCTGGGCTGAGAAAAACTCTTATCAATTTTAAGATCTGGCAATAACCCTCAAAACATACACCTGGGTCGAAAAGAGGGGCTGGGCGCTGACGGTCGCTGCGCTCCCTCGCGCCAGCCCAATATATATATATATGTATATATAGGTATCTGGAAGTGCTGGGCACGGGCGAATTCTCAACGGATCTAGACATACTTTTTTTTTCCTGAAAGCTATAATGTGCCACTTGGATCCTGGGAGGGTGGAGCTGGTGCCGGACAATTAGAAACATTATTTTCCTGAGTAGGAAAAAGTTTTTCCCGAAAATTACCAATTTCCTCTGTAGCATCTGAACGGCTGAGAATTGCACACAAGACTTGAGTTATTTTGTTCACAAGTCGTATATAACGATTCCAAATCTGTGCTTACTTTTGAAAATGGTTGAGAAAGCACAGACTTTCCCTCTTGAGTGACAAACTTTCGCGCATGACAATAGCATCAATAATTAGTAGCTGCTGAACGGCTGATAGTTGAACAGAACACTTGAGTTTTTTTGTTCACAAATCGTATATAACGATTCCAAATCTGTGCTTACTTTCAAAACCACAGAACTAAGCGCTCCGCGGTCACCTATTGCGCTTTGCGCCATATACTTGTTCAACTTTGCAACTCCATTGCTCCATCATTTTTCAATATTTCTTGGCGGACTTTTTTTTAAATTCAGTGCATAACAATTCTGTTTTGAATTGCATCTTTACTTTGTCAACTTTTCAACATCATTTTAATGTAAAATCGAAATGAGTAAAGTCAATTTTCGCGATTTTGGCTTTACCTGGTGACCAGATGTTTCAAGGCATTTATATGGAAAATATTTGTTCTCAATGCTGACATCTGCTCCTAGCGATAGATCAAGACATAGTATTCTCTTCTGAATCAGATTTAGTATTCACTTTGGCTGATGTTAATTGAACAGAAGCTAATACGTCTCCTGTTCTTTGGGCTGAGTGAATTAGTTCAAAAATCACTTGATGGAAAATGAGAAGCTTAATGGAGCCAGCATCCAGGTTGAGGGTGCAATGGTGGATTGCGGAGGGCATGATTGTGGTCCATAACCACCACCAAAGGTGGCCGCGCGAAGCGCGGCCACTGACCAATATTACTAGTATATATATATGTGTGTGGCATGCCCGTACTCCGCGGTTTTTCAACGAAATTGGCTGATTTTTTGCATGAAGGTCCGCCTAGGCGGTGCCTCGGGACCATTTTTGGTGCTTGGCGTAATTTTTTGATTTTCGCCCAAAACTCAATTTTTTGATGTTTCAAAATACGAAAAATCCTAAATCACTGGTTTTTCAATGGAATTAGCCGATTTTTGGCAGATACGTCCGTCTAAATAACATTTCAAAGCTGGCAAAAGGAATTTTTGAAATATTTATTATTTCTTGATTTATAGCCAAAAACCAAATTCGTGATGTTTCAAAAATGTGAACATGCATAAAACCATGGTTTTTCAATAAAATCAGTTAAGTTTTGGTGTATACCCCTGTCGTGGTGATATCTTGAAGCTACTATAAGGAATTTTGAAAATTTTTATGATTTCTTGATTTATAATCAATAACCTAAAATTTTGTTGTTTCAAAAATTTAAATTTTGTTAAATTCATTGTTTTTCATTGAAATTTGCTGAATTGTGGCATGTAGGTTCATCTGGGTGGAATGCTGAGTAAGGCCGCGCATATCTTGGCAATAGCCGAGAATACCTTGTTAACTAAACCTATTTGACAAAGTAATTTAAAACTAAAGTGGACGCCTAGAAGCAGGGTTGCCGCACTTGCCAATTTCTTACAGAATAAAATCGGAATAAAATCTGGCCTCCAAAATTTATAGAATAAAATCGGAATAAAATCTGGCCTCTGAAAATTACAGAATAAAATCGGAATAAAATATTTTGTTAACAGAATATATTCTGTAACGAGATTCCAGATTCTGACAACGATTTTGAAAGGCCAGGTGATACCTGGGCCAGGTAATGCCTGGCCCAGGTAATGCCCAATCATTTCTACCCCATTTCTATCATTTCCTTATATTTGGGGTCTGGGAGTTTTTAGGGATATAATAAAAACAATCAAATTTTGACAGCTGGCACGTTGTATGCCAAAAAGAATGTCAATATACATATACCTACGAAGTTTGAAGTCAAACGGGCCAGGTATTAACTGGGCCACCATTACCTGAGCCAGGCATTAACTGGGCCAGGCATTACCTGGGCCAGGCATTAACTGGGCCAGGTATTGCCTGGCCCAGGTAATACCTGGGGTCAGGTAATACCTGGGGTCAGGTATTGCCTGAGGTCTAGATTCTGTAAGGATTTTGAACAAAATATTTTTTAAATATTCTGTAAGGAATTCTTACAGAATATAATCGGAATATAATCTGGCCTTCAAAAATTATAGAATAAAATCAGAATAAAATCTGCCAATTTCTTACCTTACAGAATACTATGGATTCTAGATTTTGAGAATACAGAATAAAATATTCTCTAAAGATTCCGGCAACCCTGCCTAGAAGCATATTCTGATAAATTAAAAAAAAATATTGAGCCCCTGTTTAAATAAATTCACGTATAGATCTGTAAGCGCCCACGGTAACATCATTAGCAGCCCTAGGGCTGCAAGGGCAAGGGTTTACGTGAAACATTTTGAGGGCGAATTTTGAAACGATTAGAAAAAGCAAAGCGCGCCAAAGGACAATCTGTTGCTGGAAAACAAATGAGGCTCGACCTTCTGGAGTTGGCATGCCTTGTCGAAGCCAAGACTGGCGCCGAAGGAGAAGCCCATAATGATGTGGGGGCCGATGGCTCGCATAGTTTTTGAACTGCCGCCCAGGACCCCACCCGCTCCGCAGGGAGCGCCACCGTTTCTACCGGCGCAAGTCCAAGTCGGAGGGATGCACCTCAATGCGCCGATGCCGCAACACTTCCAGTTCCAAGGACAAGCTTGGAACCAGTCCGCATTGGCGCAGACTCCGGCCCCATTCCAGGCGCCGCCGATCTACGCCCAGATCCCCTTCTGCCCCACACAAACGCCTCTCATTCGCCCCCCACACCCCTCCCAGTTCCAACAGGACCTAGGACAGGTGGGGAGGGCTGCGGAAACTTTCCTTCCAGAGAGACGACAGGAGGCAGAAGCGGCGCCTGCGGAGGCCGGACACGTCCACCTACCCCGGCCATCAACGGCCCCCCTACGACTTCCTCCGCCCCCGCGAGATCCCCCGCCGGCACCTCCAGTCTTCCTCCCCGAGGGAGCGAGAGAGAGGGAAGGAGGAAGACCGGCGCCCACACAGCCTCAGCCGGCCCCGCAACAAGCTGCTCCGCCGCAGGCGCAGCCTCAGCCGGCCCCGCGACAAGCTGCTCCGCCGCAGGCGCAGCCTCAGCCGGCCCCGCGACAAGCTGCTCCGCCGCAGGCGCAGCCTCAGCCGGCCCCACAACAAGCTGCTCCGCCGCAGGCGCAGCCTCAGCCGGCCCCGCGACAAGCTGCTCCGCCGCAGGCGCAGCCTCAGCCGGCCCCACGACAAGCTGCTCCGCAACAGGCACAGCCTCAGTCGACCCAGCCGCCCATGGCCCCGCCGAACCCTCCGGCACCCCATCATCCTCCTCCGGCCCCAATGACGCGGCCGCCACCGCCGCCGGCGCATCTACAGCCTCCGCTGCTGGCTCCGCCACAGCATGCTCCTCCGCCACACCCGCCTCTACTGCAACCGCCTCAATGTGGCTTCGTGCCTCCGCCGCAGCAGTATGAGCAGGTGGCCGCGCCTCAACCTCACCTGGTCCAAGGACCCCAGGGACCCGTCTACTACGAAGTGGCCCCAGCGCAAGGCATACAAGAGCCTTCGATGGGACAGGCCATGACGCAGATCGCCGCAGCCTTCGTTCATCAGCAGGCCAGGGCCAGCCTTCCCAAGTTCCAGCTACCAAAGTTCAAAGGGAACCCGCTGGAATACAACCGCTGGCGGAGCCTCTGGAACAACATTGTGCAGCAGACGCCAATCATGGCGACGGAGCAGATGCTGATGCTGGCAGACGCATTGGGCGGACAGGCGGCCAACATCCTCGCCCTCTACTCCGGCGACCCCAACAACGTGAACCTCATCCTCAACAACCTCGACCAGGAGTTCAACAACCCCTTGCTGCTTATCAGCACTGCAAAGGAGCACATCCAAGTCCTCCCTTGCGCCAACCAAGCCAACCTGAAATCCTTCGTGGACACCCTCAAGGCGAAGTACCACTTCTTGACGGACACGTGCCAGCTGGCCGACGCCACGCTCCTGCACCTCGCCTCCATCGTCTTCGAGAGACTGCCCACCGAGATCCGCTCCAGACTCCTCAACCGTCTGCACCCTCTTTGTCAGTCGTCAGACAAGGGAGTAAAGAAGAGCGGAGAGCCGGTAGCGATCGTCGAGAAGCAAACGACGAGGAAGGATGAAGCGGAGGAGAAGAAGGTGGAAGAGATGGAGTGGAAAGAGCGACGAAGCCAAGAAGCCGAAGAGCCCAGCGGCAACGCCAACATCGACGCCCCCTTTGCCCCTCCAGCCACGGAAATACAGGACGGAGAAATCCGGCCAATCCCCTTCCCATCACCCTTCAGACACGGGAAGAAAGGAGCACGATGAAAGGCCGGAGGGAGAATCATCAAGGGAGCGATCGTTGTCTTCCATGACAGCATCCACAGGTGAGCTGTATGGGAAGGCGCCGCTGATGCTGAACTTCACGGCACAGCTTCACGCTGGCGACGGAAGCTTCTCAGAGGCAGCCAACTGCCTGCTCGACACCGGCTCCCAACTCACCACCGTCACTCGCGCCGTTGCCACCGCCCTCAGTCTCCGTCTCAGAGGCCACAAGACAATCAACGTTGGAGTCTTCGGCGAAGGAGAGAGAAGGAGGATAGTGATGGACCAGGCGCTGCTGACGCTGGAGATGGAGAACGGATTCATGACGTCGCTGGTGGCGTGGGTTGTGGAGAACGACGTGAGCGCCGCCATGCTGATCGGCCCCACCTTCGAAGAGGAAGAATGGGACCGCCTGCACGAGCAGCACCCGGACATCCTCAACATGCCGCCCAGGGACCGCACCATCAACTACCACGTCGACCTCCTCCTCGGCGTCCAGGACATTGCCTGCATCCTAGCCGACGGACTGCAGAACGCCACCACTCTCACCCCTTCACTCATCCTCCTCCATTCCCCAGCAGGAAAACTCCTCATGGGCACCGGCCAGTCCGCGCCTGCCGACGAGGAGGAACTGACAGGATCAGTGCTGATACTGGGAGTGGGCGCGAACGGAGACAGAAACGGAAGGTTGCCCACCGACTGGAAGGACACTGAGACGAGTGAAGAGGAGAGTGAAGAATCAGAGGAGAGCGAAGAGTCGGAGGAGAGTGATCTCTCCTTCGACGAAGAAGCAGCACATGCCCTGAGCCTACGACGAAGAGGACGAGGCCCCAGGACGAACGACAAATGGCGCCGCCAGCGGCCTCCCACTCCACCTCCTAGGATGCACTGCCTCCTCCCTCCCACACTTCATGGCGACAGACTCAGCGTCAATCTTCTCTCCCCTGACCCCTACTTCGAAAGAACCGCCCTGAGACGCGCGGGTCTACGAGGAAGCGGCTATGAGGCCGCACGGATCCAAGAGAGGAGAGGAGACGAGGAGGAAGAGAGAGAGAACGATGGAGAAGAAGAAGAGGAGGACATCTGGGACCGCATGTGGCGAGTCCTCAACGTCGCGGAGATCGGCGGACGCGTCCTACGCAGCCTCTCCAGAGGCCACCCCTGCCGCCTTCACATTCCACACTGCACGTTCATGGGAGAACTGGACCTGCAGAAGACGGTGGGCCTCAGACCATCCAACAGAGAAGGCAGAGGCTGGACGTTCGCAAAGGAACAAGAACACTGCCTCCCCTACAAGCACTACCAGGTGATCACCAGAACGGAGTTCCGGAGGCTGCCACAGATGACGAAGACTCTGTGCCATCTGAACATCACCTGCCAACCGACCAACTCCAAGGGCTTCTTCAGCTGCCTCCACCCGTTCCTCCGGGCAGCAGAAGCACTGGAGAAACTCGAGCTCAGGCGGATGAAGCCATGGATTTGGGACGCCTTGCCCGACACCCTGAAGGACTTCACCTACTGGAGAGGGAGGTTGGGCGGGTGCCTGAAGCTCAACCTCAAGGCCCTCCGGTGCGCCGAGTTACTGGAAGTCTCCGTGGAACACCTGGCGCCCAATCTCCAAACACTGGAGATCTACGGAGGTCAAGAAATGGCACCCTCTCCAGCTCAATGGCACCACTTCAAGAATTTGCGCCGACTCGAGAAGCTCTTCATCAGAGTAGGCGCTGATAGACATCACTACTTCGATGGAGGATGGACGACGCCCCTACCGCAGCTGGTGACCCTGGAGTTCGCGCACCAGGACAAGCTGGACATGCTGAACCTGGGCGAGCTGACGCCGAACTTGCGGCATCTCAGCCTCCCAGAAGTCCACGCCCCAATCTCTGGCTCCCTCTCACTCTGGGACCTCCTTCCGCCGAACCTGGAGAGGCTCGGCATCCAGCGCATTGAGGGCCTCGGCAAATTCTCTGCCAAGAACTTCCGCATTCTTCGAAAGCTTCAGCGACTGGAGCTGGGAGAGGCGCATGAAGACCTGCCGAAGCTGGCACCGAATCTGAGAGCGGCCAAGCTGAACATGGTCCTCACGCCGCTCCCAGCCACCCTGTCCAAGCTGTCCCTCAACTGTAGCTTCCGCGTGGAGTTCGCGGAGCTACAGAAGCTCCTGCTAAACCTCCCCCATTTGACGCACCTGGAGCTCTACTACTGCGACTGGGAGAACGGCAGACGCCCGGAGCACTTCAAACTGCTGTCGCGGCTCCACTCCGTCACCCACCTCAGAACCGACCCCGCCACCTTCCGGACCCTCTGCCTCCCCATCTCGTCACCGCTCGCCTACATACCTCCCTACGCTCGCGTCGGACTTCTACCGCCCAATCTCCAGACCTTCTACCTCTGCTACTCTTCACCCTTCACCTACATCTCTGGATGGAAGGAGGACATCAAGCGCTACTTGGGCGGGACGTCGCTAGCGCAGTTGGCCAAGGCGATGAAGAACGTGAGGTTCCCGTTCACGCTCGAGATCAACCGCAACATCCCCCTCAACAAGATGACCCAAATCCTCCGACAAAAACACTACGACAAGCCCAAGGACCTCTCCATCAAACAGTTTGTCCTCCCCAAGGGCTACTGCCGCTACGTGTTTTCCAGCCAAGAAGTGGAAGAGCAAGCAAGGAGGGAAAGGCAAGGAGATGAAAGTCCAACTTCCACTCAGAAGCTGGCCGGTAGCGGAAGGGACAACAAGGAGTCGGAGATAAGGGAAGGGAGCGCGGAAAGTCGCAAACGTAGCAACGAAGATAGCGACAGCGACAGTCCTCCACCTTCTCCGCGCCAAAAACCCCTTCTCACTGCCGCACAGAGCAGAAGACTGAGCGTGATGCTGGGCATGCTGGTGATGACACTGCTCCTGCCCTGCGTCTCCACCGCCGCCCTTGCCGACGCTCGCCCACCGCCGCTCCTCCAATCCGCCATCCATCTACCACCCTTATCCCCTCCTCATCCCTCTCCTACTACCAGCCAACAGATCCGAGCGCAACTGACCGAAGGACAGCGACATCGGAAGGATGTGGAAGTGGCGCCTCCTAGAGGGATCAAGTTCCAACTCTGTCCCCATCATCATGGAGGAGGGCGCCCCTTCATTCTCCCCGAGTACACCCGCGACTGCACCGTCTACGCCAAACCCACTCCCCTCTCCTATCACCCAGTCAACCTCTACCTTCCCAAACCGTCTGGACCCAGTGTGCCAGCCGCCAGATGCACCCTGGAAGTCACCATCACCACCACCCGCAACGACGTCTTCAGGCACTTCCTCAACTGGGGCAACTCCAACCCCTCCGAGTTCCAAAGCGTCCCCGCCCACGAGTGCCAGAGAGCCTGGAAGAACAAGAGGTTTCGAGGAGTGGAGCTGGTGCGGCTGGGACATCGCGTCTGGTCCACAAACCAGACGCTGCACTTTGAGTGGCCCTGCTGCTTCAAGACCTACAGCTACCAGACCACCAATCTCTTCCTCACCGAGGGCTCCGTCTACGCCTCCCACAACGCCCTCACCACAGACCTCGGCGGCCTGGACGGATGCCAGGTGGACAAGGAGAGCTGCGTGAAGTCCACCTACTCCATCGTCTGGGACGACGATCCCATCTTCACCTACTGCCCCTTCTCATTCTTCGGCACCTTCAGAGGAGACGTGATGGGTGACCGAGTCCGAGTTCCCCACCTAGCCACCACCTTCTCCACCTACAAGCCCCTACCCAGCTTCCCCTACAACCAGTGGGGAGAGAAGTGTCTGCCGAAGGAGGTGCGACTGTCGCACGAAGGCGTGGCCGTCCTCATCAACTACACTGCCCAGACCGTGGACGACTACCCAGGACATCGCCCCGCCCCACAACCCGTCCGACCGCGCCCCTCCAGATCACCGCTTTCACCACCACCTCCTCCCACTCAACCTTCCCTCCTATCCTCTCCACCCAAGGCACCGACTATATCCAGAGCTCAGCGGACATCTCCCCTCCTTCAACCAACCGCCAGCCACGACTCCGCCTTCGACGAACACGACCCGGAGTACCTCGCCGTCTTCGAAGGCGTGGAGGCAGACTATGCAGAAGGAGACGCCAGAGTGGCCGAGATCGTCGAGAAAGAGCTGGCCAAGGAGAAGAAGAGGAAGAGGGAAAGATTCGAGATGGTCCTGGCCTTCAAACAGCGGAAGGCCACTGCGCGACACCAGAGATGGCAAGAGGTGAAGAGAAGACGACAGCTGAGCGAGATTGAAGAAGAGGACAAGCCGAGAGAGAAGCGAGAGAAGAGATCACTCTCTGAGGAACGACAGAGACGGGAGTGGAGGGCCTGGCTGGACTCACAACCCAAGGCCTTCCTTAACCGAGACCCTGCTCCAGCCTTCCTCCACGCCAACCAAGTGAGAGATCAGAAGAAAGGACAGACGTCGAGCGGCGCCCGCCTGCCTCAGCCTCCATCGGCAGCCCGTCCTCCCTGGAACTACGACAAAGACGAGAGAACCAACGACATCCATGCTCGACTCCAAAACATCGAGAACTGGCCTTCTCAGCATGATCCCATCGAGAGCAAGCTCCACTACATCGTCGACGAGCTGGTGGACATGATGGAGAAGCTGAACCTGAAGGAGGAGCACAGGATGTGCGTCATGGAAGAGCACCAGTACCAACTGCTGCGACAGCTGTTCTTCATGAGCCCGACGAACGGCCTGAGGGCCCTGACCAGCCGTCAGGATCTGGCGGCGGAGGTCAGGGGCTCCGCCATCTACGTCTCCAAGTGCGTGGAGGTGCAGGTGGACGCCGTCTACCCCTTCCACCAGATCCGTGGAGGAGACACCTGCTACGCCTTCATGCCCGTCCGCCTGAACACCGGAGAAATCCTGTTCCTGCCAGACGGAGCCGGCAACGACCTCACCCATCACAGCCCCCACATCAACTGCGACCTGGTGACGCCCTTCCAGTTCGTCGGCCCCCAGACCAAGGAGGAGGTCAGCGCCTTCTTCGTCAAGCTCACTCGAGGCTCCTTCGCCACCTACCTGCAAACACCCTTCCTTCCCCACCTAGCACCGAACATCAGCTACGACTCCCCGGTACTCTTCAATGCAAGACTGATGCCACCCTTCGCGGCGATGATGACCTACGCCGCCGGAGCGCCAGTCATGGAGAGGAAGCTGGACGGACTCATCAACTACACCAGCCAGCTGTCCATGGACCCGGTGGGAGTCGTGCAGGAGATCGAAAGCTACGGAAAGGCGACAGGTGGAGTGGTGGGAGTTCTGTCGGAAGGAGCAAAGAGCATGGCGAAGCGGACGCGAGTGGAGACCCACAAGCTCACCGCCTCCATCATCAAGCCCGTCATCATCATCATCAG
>JASANA010005618.1:0-18753 GCA_030248095.1 Ptycholaimellus sp. GST1_10 | reverse complement strand
CGATCCATCAAAGAGGCCCTCAAGCCAGCGCTGTGGGCACAGACAGCTGGCCTTGGATGAGTTCCAGACGGTGGTGGTGCGCATGGAGATGGCCATCAACTCCAGGCCCCTCTGCCTGGTCTCCAACGCCCCCAAGGACTTCCAGGCACTTACCCCAGCCACTCTCCTCTCTCCTCCCATCATTTTCGAGTCTTCCCTGCACACCAGCCTCGGCTCCCCAGCTTTGACGGCTCCAGGTGGCCAAGCAGAAGATCATCAGCCTCTTCACTGATGCCTGGCGTTCCAAGTACCTAGCCTACCTTCACTCACAGCACCTAGCCCAGTCCAAGCAACATGGCCTCTGCCTCTCTGCCTCCCCCAGGCCCTCGGGAAGGCCTGTCTCCTGGCCGAGGACCGGCCTTGGCACCTGTGGAAGCTGGTGCGGGTGGAGTGGCATCATCCCGATGCATTGGGCACCATCCGCTTTGTCTTTGGTGGTTGACTGCAATGGCTACCACATGAAGTGCTCAGTCTCCCATCTCATCCCCTGAGAGGCCTCTCTGGATGCCTCCCTGCAAGGCGCAGAAGGGTCAATGCTCTGAGCCTCCAGCTCAGAGAACACCTGCCCCCACCGTGGTCCTCTCGCACAGTGGAAGGGCAGAAAGGCTTGGGGAAGGCTTCAGGATGGGGGCGGAAGTGATGGGGGCGGGGTGCGTGAATGGCTATTGGGACAGCGTCTACTCCCACTTCTTCTACTCCAACACGGCCACCAGAAACCTTGAATGCACTCCAGGGTCCCTGCTCTGAACCTCCAGTCCAGAGTAGACCCACCCTTTGTGGTGACACCTTGCCCTTGGGAGATGGAAAGGCTGCCGGTGGAGGGCTTCAGGATGGGGATGGAGGGGAGCACAGAGGAGGCCAGGCCTATGGGGAGCAGCAGCTGACAGCTTGAGCCCACCACCATCTATGTTGCCAAGGCCTCCTGCCAACCTGATTCCCATCCCCACCTACCCCTCTCTTCTTCTGTCCAAATTTTCACTCCCCGCCCCAGCCGCCAGGGCCAGCACTCAGCTGGATGAGGCGCACACTTTCTCTCTCTCTCTGTTTCCCCGCGCTTAGCTCTAGGTCCTGCTCCCAGCCACTCACTTTGCCTCTTGCTGTGAGCTGCCTCCAGGAGAGCCGCCCGCCTAGCACCACGCAGGTCAGAGAGGCTCCTCTGGGGCCTCTCTCAGTGGAAACTTTGCATAGGCAATGGCCTGGAGGCGGCTAACTCTCATGTTTTACTCTCTCAACTTTTCTGGATCTCCTGCTCCGTTTGCAGAGTTGCCTAGCCTGATTCAGTTCATCGCTTTCATCCTTGGGCCTTTCACATTTTCAGTGTTCCAGCCTCTTGGCATTGCTTCAGCCTTTCATGCTTCAGTGCTTCCAGCCTCTTTGTTGGCCATGTGGCCATTCGTTCATGGCCATGGGCCCATTTGCTGCTTCAGCTTTCAGTCTTGCTGCCCAGCATGTGCGCCCCCACCCTGTGCCAGACTAGAGTCCTGGCGAGGGTACTGAGAGTCCTGGCCGAGGGGCAGGTCTGTCTTGCATTGCCTTGCCTGCCTCGCATTGCCTCATAAGTTGACAAGAACAAATACTTTAAGATGAAGTTGACGATGAGCAGCTTGTACACCACAGCCTGGCAGAAGCCCATGAAGACAATGTGTAAGCAAATGGACAAAAGATTTGAGTAATTCTATGCCCCAATTTTACCTATATGGTGCTGTTATTTAGGCCAAAAACCCTTTAAAATGCCCCCGAAAGTTGACGATGAGCTGCTTGTACACCACGGTCTGGTAGAAGCCCATGAAAACAAGCTTGTAAGCAAATGGACAAAAGATTCGTAATTTACTCCCCAATTCACCTATATGCTGCAGTTATGGAGGCCAAAAACCCCTAACAATCCCCCAAGATGAAGTTGACGATGAGCTGCTTGTACACCACAGTCTGGTAGAAGCCCATGAAGACAATGTGTAAACAAATGGACACAAGATTCGTAATCTACGCCCCCCAATTTACCTATATACTGCTGTTATTGAGGCCAAAAACCCTGTAAAATGCCCCAAGACCAAGTTGATGATGAGCTGCCTGTACACCACGGCCTGGTAGAAGCCCATGAAGACCAGATTTCCACCTATGGTTGTTTGGTATCAAATCATATCTATTTTTTGAGCCGGTTTCATATCTAGACTTAAAATTAACTTAAACCATCGCCACTGGGCAGCATATCTTTTTTAGGATTATTACAGTGCACCCTATAGGTCAACAAGGTATTCTCGGCTGTTGCCAAGAGATGCGCGGCCTTACTTCAGCATTCCACCCAGATGAACCTACATGCCATAATTCAGCAGATTTCAATGAAAAACCATGAAATTATCAATATTTAAATTTTTGAAACATCAAAATTTTAGGTTATTGAATATAAATCAAGAAATAATAAAAATTTTCAAAATTCCTTTTAATAGCTTCAAGATATCACCACGAAAGGGGTATATGCCAAAACTCAACTGATTTTTTTGAAAAACGATGGTTTTATGCATTTTCAAATTTTTGAAACATCATGAATTTGGTTTTTGGCAATAAATCAAGAAATAATAAATATTTCAAAAATTCCTTTTGCCAGCTTTGAAATGTTATTTAGATGGACATATCTGCCAAAAATCAGCTAATTCCATTGAAAAACCAGTGATTTAGGATTTTTCATATTTTGAAACATCAAAAAATTGAGTTTTGGGTGAAAATCAAAAAATTATGCCAAGCACCAAAAATGGTCCCAAGGCACCGCCTAGGCAGACCGTCATGCAAAAAATCAGCCAATTTCATTGAAAAACCGTGGAGTACGGGCATGCCACACACACATATATATATGCGGACAGATGGATGCGAAAATGGGGTAACTGCTTAAGCTGGCCTTGGCCGCCCGCCGCTTCGGGCAGGGCGCCAGAGCTCCTCCGGCCTCTGGGCACGGGTGCTACGGCCCCTATGCTTCGCCTAGCATGCTTTGCATGCTAGGCTACGCTCTGGGGCCTCTGCACCCATGCCCTCCAGCCTCCAGAGCTCTGACTGCCCTGCCCTCCACGGCAGGCGGCCTGCGGCCGCGCAAAAATGGTTTTAGACAGGTTTTGTGTAGTTTTTTGCTAGGATTCCGAATATGTGCTTGTTTTTTCCAACCGAGCATCCTAGAAAAAGTTATTCAAGATTTTCGATTTTTTTGTAAGGGTCCCCCCTTACATTCAATTGACTTTCCAACCTCAATTTCGGCATAAAGGAGGCCTAAAATCAAAATTCTGGAGGGCATGCCACCCTCCAGGGTCGATATACTATAGTGACGTTGAGACTGGAGCCCCAGATATTGCCAATCCCCATGCAGAGCAGAATGTATGGCAGACAGCAGATGGCGCATGCAGATGGTGGATGGATAACAGACAGACACTTTTTAAAAAGTTTTTTGGCCATGACTTGCCCAATTCTTAACCAAATTTGGCAAATTTTTTTTAAAGCTTTGTGTCTGCTGCGTCCATTGAGCCTACTCACAGCTCTGTAACATGCCCACGGAATTAATGACATTGGTTCATATTTTCAAAAGCCATAATAGGGTTGGTCCTTGGCTAAGAGGGGACCGTGCTTCAGCTCCGCTCGCACAGCCCCAATTAGTGATGCTGGTCACCTGTGGCTCCTGGCTTGTGATGCTCTTCTCGACTGGAGCCTTCTTCTCTGACATCGTGGCCTTATCGATGTCAGCCTGTAATAAGACCGATATAGCTATGGAGTCTGCAGGGGGCTTGTGGCAGCCTTTCTCTCTGGCTCCAAGGTAGATGTAGGCAGGTAGGTAGCCTCAGGAGGTCCTTCGTCATGCCTGCCAGCTGTGGTGGAGGAGCTGATCTCATCTACGAAGGTGTCGGATGAGCTTGCAGGCAGGCTGAATGCTTGTTTCGAAGTGCTGCCATCCTTCGAAGGAACTTGCTCAGTACTCGATTCAGCTCCTGGTGCCAACTCTGCAACTAGTAGAGTAGATTCATTGGTGAAGCAAATCAAACCTGGTGCATTGGTGGCAGCTGCCGATGCCTGGATATCTTTTGCAAGAGTGGAAGTGGTTGAGGGCTTGTCGATAGGTTCCGCAGTTTCCACTGCTGTCTCTGCGGGTGTCGTAGGCTTTTCTGTCTCCTTCTTCTGGTCTTCTTTGCTTGGCTTTTCTGTCTCCTTTTTCTGGTCACCCGAACTGACTGCATCTTCGCGGCCGCTAGTTATGTCCAAATGGGGCGTGGACTGGGCCTTAGTCACAGTCTCTAGCTGGACTGTTGATTCTCGGGCCAGACATCATCGTCGACTCCTTAAATGTCGTTGTCTCCTTATCTGCTGATGTCTTTGGCTTTGGAGTGGTCTTGGTCTTTGTTGTCGTCTTCGGTTGAACTGTGGTCTTAGGCTTCGTCATTGTCTTTGGCTTCATCGTCGTCTTTGGTTCAAGGCTAGTCGCAGGCTTCATCGTGGTTTCAGTCATCACTGTAGTCTCTGCATCCCTCATGATGGTCGGTTTTGAGGTAGTTGTCTCCGCCTTCGTCGGCTCCATTGATGTCCCTGGTCCCTTCGTTGGAGTTGTCTTGGTCTTTGTCGCAGTCTTCATGGTCGTCGTTGGCTTGGTCTCCATGGTTGTTGTCGTCCCTGTTTTCGCCACTGTCATATACTTCATAGAAGTTTCCGTCATCGATGTACTTGGGGCGGTTGTTGCATTGAGGGACAGTTCTGGCTCCACTGCTGTCACCAGGACCAGATTCGTCGTTGTCAAGGGTTTCGTTGTCGTAGCTGGCTTCATCGATGTCTTTGGCATCATCGTGGTAGTCTCTGTCTGCATTTTGGTAGTCTCTGTCTCAAAAACTGTCGCTGGTTTTGTTGTGGTTTCTAGATTCCTGGTCAATGCTCTCTTTTTTGTCGAGTTTTCTTGGTTTGTCGTGGTCTCTTTATCCTGGGTCGTTGTTTTTGGCTCCGTGGTCATCTCATCGTTCATTGTGGTAGTTTCTGCCTGTGTTGTTGACTGTTCCTCCTCCATTGTAGTTGTTTTTGTCGTTGTTAGTTTTGCCGTTGTTTCTGGGTTGCTTGTTGCTGCTTGCTTTGCAGCCGTTGTAGGCTTTGTTGAAGTGGCCGGCTTGGTTGTAGTCTCCCTCCACAGCTGCACAGGCGTAGAAGCTGTCGTAGTTGGACGTGGAGTGGTTGAGCTCTTCATGCTTGCTGCTGGTGTGGTAGTAGACGTAGATGGGGTAGATTTCGGTGCAGTGGTGGTTTTCGGCTCCATCATTGAGGTGGTGGATAGAAGCGGGGTGGTGGATGGCTTAGGAGTAGTGGTGGCAGGTGGAGTGGTAGAGGTGGAGGTCGGACGTGGCGTTGTAGTGGTCACTGTTGTCGATGCGGCTGTTGTTGTTGTCATCTTCGTTGTTGCTGCCGTCTTTGCTGTCGTCGTCGTTGCTGTCGTCGTCGTGTTGGAAGCAGCCAGCATTCCTAGCAGCGCAATCTCTGAAACGTTTCTAATTAGGCCGTTCGTCAGTAGAGGATTGGCAGGCAACCATCGCTATACTGGCACATTGGGCGGAGAAGAGCTGTGTTGAACTGCGCCACCAGTGTACCAGTATCTGAAGTGGCTGATATAGAGCCTTGGCTTCCTTGGTCCATTTCCAGGTTTGTTCCAGATTCGGCTTCCGTTTGCGGCCCTGCAATCAGCAATGATTTTACTCCATTGTCTTTGCAGCAAAGGCATGGGACATTTAGTGCCATCGGGGAGGGTCCAGGTCCAGACATCTTCCACCAGCTGGAGGTTGAGCCAGTAGGCTTCCTTGCCCTGCAAGGGGTCGGTGTGTTGGCCAGCCCAATACAGGGCAGCGGCGGGAGACCTTGACAGCCGTAGCGATAGCTTTGGCCGCAGCTTGAGTGTAGGGGGCTGCGAGGACGCCGCCGGTGCTTCGGCAGAAGGCCTGCGCCTCGGAGAAGTGCATCAGCTGCTTCGTGAAGGCCCCAATGAAGCAGTCGTTGCCCAGCAGCGTTTTCTGGTTCCCCTCCAGCTCGTTGTCTGGCCAGGCCTCGCACACCGCCTTCCCTGCTCATTCTCTCAGGCTTCCGACTCCCTCAGGGGACCAATCAGGGGCAGGCACCGGAGGCAGGGAACTGGCAAAGTGGCCTTGCAGCAAAGTCCAAACGGACGTCGACGAGGCAACTGCTTACGCAGTCCCCGACCACTACTCCATCGTCTTCAGCGCCTCCTTGGTCGTTCGGCTCCACAACAGACCAGTGCTCCGCCGCTGCTGACAAAGTGGGCAGATAAAAGGCTAAGCTTGGATAAGAGACCAGGAAAGAGACACACCCGGCACTGCGCTCCCGTCGGCAAGATGCCAGAACCAGCCCGCAGACGGTTCCAATGAGTTCGCCTTCTGGCCCAGGTTCAGCCAATAGATCTGCAAAAGAGGATCTTACAGCCTGTATGCGGCAGGCAGGGGGGGGGGCAACTTTCGGCTCAAGGCCAGGCTGGAGCCAGGTCTGCAGCTGGGTTGTGTAGGGAGCCGCCAGGCGACCGCCTAGGTTCTTGCAGTAGGCCAGGGCCGCCGTTTTCGTCAGTTCCACGGCCGGAGCATTGAAGCAGGCCCCGTCGGCCACCAGCAGCGGTCCCTCCACCCCAGCTACTCCCACGCAGGCTGTTGCCACTACAAGGCGTTCCCAGTTGCAGCTGAGTAAGGAGGAGGGGAGGCAAACGAACACTCAGCTGCTGAGAGCGCTGCCACCGTCGTTGGCAGCTCCGGAAGGCAGGCGCTGATGTCGCCGCTCTGCGGAGCATCGCCTCAAAGACGCTTTTGAGCTGCAGATTGAAAGAGAAGAATGGGGACTGGGCAGGATCTCGCAGATGCTGTTGATGCTGATGCCGTCGCAGGACTCTGCCGTTAGGGCTCCGCCATTCCTCTTCATCACAAAGCAGATGCCGCCTTGACGCTCCTGGTTGAGCGCGCTCTTTGCAGGCTCTTCCACGCAGGCCAGCTCCGAGCTCCCGTCCATCCCGTCGCGCCACGTTGCCGAGTTCTAGCGTCAGAAAAGTCAGCTCAGCGGAACAGCAAATGATAGCAGCAGTCATGAGTAAAATGATGAAACATGGTGGCCTCGGTTTTTTATCAAAGATTATGTTGTATTCTGGCCTAGTATGGACCGGATCTGAGGGGTCGCTGGAGTAGGCGCTGATGCGAAGGCCGAGCCAAGCCTCCTGGTTCCCCGACGCCTCCAGCAGAGCCTCGCCGATGGCCATGGCCGCAGCATCGCCCAGATGCCCCATCCGGAAGCGATAGCTCCCCAGCTCCACTATCACTTTGGCCTCTTCCTCGCATTTCCGCCATCCGTTCGTCCTGTCAGTGGCGCCCATCTTTCACTCCCATAGGCTTCCCTGAATCTAGGCCCACCATCCGCTCTGGCTTCCCGAGAGGAGGAAGCAGGAGCCGATGGTGGAATGGAAGCGGCCGTCGTTCGCTGCACACCAGGTCTCCAGCATGCCCGGCGTGAAGTTGCGCGGGCTGGCCTCCGTCGGTGTCATTTCTGCAGTCCTACTCACACTCCTGCATCGGCCAACAGAAGCAATGTGAAAAGACCGGCGATGAACTCGCAGATAAAGTTGTTGCCGTCGCTGCAGGGTTTGCCCTGGAAGCGACCGTTGGCCTGACGCCGGTAGCAGAGGTCCGTGTCCCCGTTCGGATCGTGCTCTGGTGGGTCGAAGAGGTTGTTGGAGTGCATCACCTCCCCGCCCTCCCCATCCATCCAGGCCGTGTCCGCCTGTCCTCCCACTCCCATCCATACACCCTTCTCAACTGCCGCAAAAGCAGATTAGAAACCATTGTGTTTCCCAGTCTGAACTTGCGCAGACCGATCCAAGCATCAGTGCTGGGCAAGGCGGCGGCCAAGACCCCTGCGTCCACGTGGGCCAGACGACCACGCACGAACAGCCCACCCCAGGTCCCTTGCCCCTCCGTCACACAGAAGGAGTGAGCCTCCGCCCTTACCATCCACCTGATTTGGTCACTATAGAAACTTTTTCAAAGAGCCAGGCACCAGGTGAGCTGCCTCTCCGTGTAGGTCACGAAACAGGCCGGTCTGTTGCTGTAGTAGTAGTTGTGAGGTTGCGATGTAAAGCCTGTTCGACACCCTAGCTCCAAGAGCATGCTGGTCACGCCTACTCCTGAGAACATGTTCAGTTGCTGTAAAGCCAGGTAAGGGGGGCGATTGCACCATGAAGGAGCAGGAAGAAGACCAGCAAGAACATCACTCCACCACCGCTGCCTACCTGGTCTTCTAACAGGAGGAGGAGGAGACACTGTTGGTGGCGCAGGCGCCGAGCAACAAAGCCATTGGGAACAGGCCCGGCGGGCTCCTCCTAATCGTCGCCAAATCGCTGCCTAAACACCCTCCATTGCCCTCCAGCCCTGCCTCTAATCACGGCTTCCCTCTGCTCTGCGTTGGAGCAGATGTTTTTACGTGAAGCAGCAGAGCAGTTATTTGATTTGCAGATTTGCTTCTTTAGTTATTTCCAGCCACTGTGGAGCGCGCAAAAGCGGGAAGCAAAAATTGTTTTTTTGGCGATTTTTTTTGTGCCTATATTTCGGTGCCTCTATGCTATAACATGAATAACTTTGGGAATTTTTTCTCAAGAATTCAGTTCAAAAGTGAAAAAACGGCTTAAGCTTGAAAGTTTACTTTGATGTCCCCAAACCAGGAAAAGAGTTACATCAAAATCTGAGGGGGGTTGCATTTCTGACATTTGGCCTTTAAAGGCACAATCCAAACGTTACCACCATCACCAAATTCAATTTTCTCTGGATAGGTTGATAGGGGGTGAGTGTGAAAGGGTGCAATGTTAAGGATGTTTCTTCAAATCGCCTTTGGTTCAGAGATATGAGTCCATGAAAACTGAAATTTTAATAATTAGAAATGCTTCTTTTTGGATCAAACCAAATGCAACACAATTGCAGTCTTTGATAAACAGTTGAAACATGGGCAAAATGGGTAGAAACGTAAAATTTGTAACAATTAATATGTACTATAATTCTTGTTCTAAGGGAGACTAAAGGCCTTTGTAACATCGTTTGAATGATGAAAATATAGTAACGAGAGATTTTAAGACGCATAACATCAAAAGTCAATTTTGAAGCACCTTCCGAAAATTAGTTAGGTTAATTTCTCACTCTAAAATCGACCAAACTCAACTTGTAGTTACTATTGTGAGAGACGCGTGGTGTTGCTTCTGTGGCAAGGGCAGCTCTTCCGAGTGCTAGGCTTTACTGGGAGGAAAGTGGACTGAAACAGAGGATAGGAAGAGCTGGCAGCAGCGATCACCGCAGTCAACACAATCGTAGACATATCATCCACTGGGCTGAATCATGGCGGTGACGCAGCAGCTGCCAAGGTTCTTCACGTGCTCCTCAGCCACCAAGTTGCCCGAGACGCTCGACCTCGGCTCTTCCTCGCACCTCACACCCCCCCACCAGCTCTCACTTATACGTGAGGCGAGGGACAGGATTTGGTGCAGGCCTTAGCCTCGGGCGGTCCCCAGAAGTCTCCGATTTGCTGTCGGGGGCCTCTGGGTTCCGTCTGGAGGAAGAAGCCGTAGGTGCCACTGCTCGTTCGCATTGGACAGGACCAGAACTAGATTGCTTAGAGCTTCTGGTGCCCTTCATCTTCAGCACCAATCCTTCTCGACTGGTACCCGGACCCTTGCCACTGGTGGGCTTTGATTTCCCTAGCGCAGTGCTTTTGTCACTGGCCTTTGAGGTGCCCACCCTCTGCGTTGTCGACTCAGCTTTATCGCTGGTCGTAGCAAATGGAGCCTCCTTGGCAGGCGCCAAAATAGTGCATCCCGTAGGCAGTTCTGCTACAGAATCAGGCCAAGGTAGCGCAGCCGGCAATGTGGCCGTGGGCGCAGACAACGGCAACGCCGCCCTAAGCGCTGGCAATGGCAGGGCAGCTGCCGGTGCCGGGAGAGGCAGTGCCGCGCCTGGAACGGGTGCGCCGACATCTTCATCGTCGTCATCGTCCTCATACTGCACAACCAGTTCAGGTGGCAGTTCCACGTGCAGCTTTAGCTGGTCTAAGTGCACCCATTTGGTCACTTGAGGTTTGCCCACAACTCTTACTATATGAGCATTGGAGCCTTTTATCTCCATTATCCGCCACAGAGCGCTCCAGTGAGGCTCAAACTTGTTCCTTACGAACACTTTGTAGTATACCAGGTTTCCAGCTTTTAGCGCTGAGGGCCTCGCTGAACGATCATATCGTTCGCGATAAGCTGCTTGTTGTGCAGCAGTACGCTCTTGCATCAGCTTTTGCACTAATCTCAAATTCTCTCTAGCAGCCAGCAAGTAATCTTGCTGGTTCACCGGATAATCCATCCATGAATACTCCAACCCAGGTGGTAGGGGTAGCTGGCAATCTGTACCAAACAGTGCATGGTAAGGGGTATCGCCTATGACCTTACAGAAGCTAGCATTGTATGCAAATACCGCATACGGCAGGAAATCCAACCACTTTGAAGGGTTAGCATGGCAATATTTGGTTAATATTAGAGCCAAACTCTTGTTGAATCGCTCACACTTCCCATTCCCTTGCGGATGGTAAGCTGACGTTTGGATCTTTGCCGTTCCAATCAGGTCTGTCAAATGCTTGACTAAAGATGAGGTAAACTGGGTCCCTCTGTCAGTCAACCATCTGTCAGGTTTCCCATGTATCAATACTACCTCTGATACTACTATGCCTGCTACAGTCTTAGCTAGCATATCCTTCATCGGCTTAGCAATAGCATAATTGCTAAAGATATCCGTTATCGTTAATATGTAACGATGACTTCGCACTGCAGGATTGATAGGCCCCACAATGTCGGAAGCTATTAATTCCCAAGGTCTAGTTGCTACCACTGACCGCAGCTTCTCTCTGCCTCCATGGTTGGCAGGGTTACTGACCTGGCAATCTTTGCAAGCTGCACAGAAGGCCTTTATGTCCTTCACCATATTTTCCCAAAAGAACTTTTTCTTTATGTTCTGATAGCAGCGCAAATATGTGAAGTGACCACTAAATATTCCCAAATGAAATGTCTTCAGGATAAATGGAACAACAGATCTAGGGGCGTATAACCGTCCCTCCACCCCTCCCCCATCAAGGAAGACTAGATTGTCTTCGATGAAATAGAGGTGGCTTTGGCTGATTATTTTTGTCGCCAGATCATAGTCTTCTGGAACTGTTCCATTTGACAAGTAATCCTTCATCCCTTTGCAAAAAATGTCTGTTTTTTGCGCTTTGCAAATATTTGTGCAAATTTGTTGTTGAGTTTCTTTCAACGGCTCATCTTGAGTTGAAATTTTGGCCATTTCTGCCTCAAGTTTTTTGCCATCTTCACCAAAAATTGATACCTTAGGTGAAAAATTCACACTTTTTTGTGATTTTTCTGATTTTTCCAGGATTTTTTCTGGATTCCTAACTTTTTTGTGGCATTTTCCACAAATTTTTATTTGCTTCTCACAAATTTTTCCACATTTCTGGCAAATTTTTTGACTTTGCTCTAATTTTGCAGAACATTTTGTGCAAAATTTAAATTTTGTTTGTTTTTCGTTTTCACCACAATTTTCACATACCCGGAAATGGTTGGGGTAATTCCTCATACATTCTCGATAAAGCATTGGCGGCAGTGTTGTCGCAGCCTTTTTTGTAGCGCAATTGCGGTTGATAATCACATATTTTTAATGCCCATCTATTTAAGATAGCATTAGCCAAAAAATTATTCGTCATATATTCCAACGGTTTATGATCCGTTTCTATGATAATAGCTGGATGACCATAAATTATGGTTTTCCACCTATTCAAAGCAAACAAAATTGCAGCTGCTTCCAATTTAACTATTGGATACCGCCTCTCTGCATCGTTCAAAGTACGACTGGCATAAGCAATGACCTTTTCATTGTCCTGACTGTCATTTTGTGACAAAATTGCTCCCATGCCTGTTAATGAAGCATCAGACCTTATGATAAAGGGCCTTTTTGGGTCTAAACTTGGAAATGCCAGAATCGGCGGCGAAGATAACGCGGTCTTTAACGCCACAAAAGCCTCTTCCTGGCTGCCTTCCCATTTATATTTTATGCCCTTTTTTAGCAGTGCATAAAGCAGTCCTGCGATTGTTGCAAAATCTTTCACAAATTTGTGATAATAACAACACAAGCCCAAAAATCTTTGCAAGGCTTTCACGGATGCTGGGCATACATAATTTCTGATGGCCTCAACTTTTGTATCATCTACGCGGCTTCCGTTTTTTGAAATTATATGCCCTAAATATTTAACTTCATCCTTTAAAAACTCACATTTTTGCAGTTTGCACTTAAATTTAGCTTCGCGTAGTCGCTTTAATGTTCCCTCTAAAGCTGTCAAAAGTTCGTCAAATGTTTTTCCAGCAACAAGCAAGTCATCTATGTAGACCCAAACATTTTTCCACAGCAAATCTTTCATTACTGTCTGCATCAACCTTTGTAAGGTCGAAACTGCATTGCAAGCCCCCATTGGTAGACACAAATAGTGGAACAGGCCAATGTGCGTTCGAAAAGCAGTGAATTTTTTGTCACTTTCCCGCATTTTTAGTTGGAAATAGCCTGCTTGCAAGTCCATGGCAATGAAATATTTCATTCCGGTCAATGTTGACAGAATGTAATCTGCACTTGGCAAATTATAAATATCTTTCACCGTTTTTGAATTCAAATGGCAATAATCATGGACAATTCTGTCTGATTTGTCTGGTTTTGGGACCAAAACAACCGCATTTGAATACGACGAATCACTCGGTTCGATTGCTCCTTGCTTGAGAAGTTCCGTTACTTTAGCTTCTACGGCCGCTCTCTTTGCCAGAGCAATGGGTCTACTTTTGTCAAACAGTGTATAATCCGTTAACTCTATCTTGTGTTCCACAAGATCGCAACCTCCTATGTCATAATCATCTCATCCGAAGCAATCTTGGTACTCCAGAATTAATTTTAAAATAGCTCTTTTATAATTATTTGGCATTTTTTCTGAACCTATTTTCGCTTTTGTGCAAAGATTTTCTAGGTGATCTTTTAGCGGAACTCTTTTTTCAAGCTCTTCAATGGCCGCTATTTTCTGCACGCCTGAAAGAGTCGCCTCCCAGCCATCCGCCGGTAGTTTCGAGACTTTCCAGAATTCCCCTAAGCCAATTGCTCCGCACCCTATGTTGGTGCCAGATTTGCCATCGTCATTTGACTCTAGGACAATTTTTCTAGGAATTTTCACCCTAGGACATTTAAATCCTGAACTTTGTAAACCAAAAACTGTAGCATTTCCCACATTTTTTAGTATTTTGGAGTTTTTTTATGTCATTTCTGACTTCCAAGTAACCTAATAGGCAGGTTTCTTCAATTTTCATGGGTTTTTCACCATTATTTTGAATTGGGACTGCAATTGTGCCATCTCTGCTCACAACTAATCCTGTTGCTGAGAATAGATCTTTTTTCTCCCTTTTTTCTGGGTGAAATAGGTACATTTGCCCATTTGGCAATTTTGTCACATTTGGTGCCAAATCCACCAAAGAAATTTCACCTGGTGATAATTCTATAGGCTTTTTTGGAAAAACCTGAACATAACCTGATGCTATCTGCTTATTATCAGTTAAAACCTTAATTTCCTTATCTCTTACATTGATCTCTATGGGACCAATTTTTTTCAAAAAATCAACCCCTAATATGAGGTCATAAACTTTGGAAAAACTGTCAATGACAGAAAATGTCACTGGGACCTGAATGTCCAAGGTCATAATGTTCAGGGTTATTTGTCCATAAACTTTCAGATTATGTCCCGACACGCTAACTATCTGTACTGGGCCATTATTGTCAAGGCCTCCTTTGCAAATTCCTAATTTTGCCAAACTATTGTATGTGGCCTTGCTTAAACAGGACATTTCTGCACCGGTATCCAGCATGCCAGTGCCAAAACTTGAATTATTAAACCAAACACAAACAGTCGGGCATGATTGTTGGTCAATTAATCCAATTTCCATCTTTCTAGACATTTTATAATTTTTGAATTTCAGCCAGATTTTGTTCCGCTTCTTCAGGAATCTGGGCCAAGGTTATACTTTTGCCCCCAGGCAAGTGCAATTCGCCTGTCCATCCGGTCAATTCTTTCACAAACTGTTCAGTTTCATCTGGAGAAAGCTTATTTAATGGCCTCATTTCAACCATTTCACAAGGCTCATCGCTGTCGAGAGCTACTCTTCTGCCTGACACTCTTGTCGGTGTCCCTGACCTTGTAGGCGGCGGGGTTCCCGGCTCTCTGCATCTCCAGCGAGCCCACCTGTCAGTCAGCCACTCCGCCCCTGCGCCACTCTTTTCCTCACCCAAGTCTCAGACCTGCACGCCTGGGCAACGTGTGGATTCTGCGGATTGTCATTAGCCCACCACTTTATGTAAGCTAGCAACACTTTTATTGCTATAAATGCGCATAAAAGTGCAAATACAAGGCCTAAAAATATGCTTACTATATTTATAAGCAACTGCTTGGGGCCAGAAATTAGAGTAGCCCACAGCCCTTGCGTTCCTTTGCCCACAGCTTTGAAAGTGTGCACTATACTGCCCATGCCGTTAGTCACTAGGCCGCCCAATTTTCCCCCCGCCTCAGCAATTGATGCCAAGAACAGCGCTGGGTCAACCGCCTGGTAGCTGGCCTCTGCAGCCAACACTTGTAGCTGTGCTTTTATCATTTGCGTCTGGTGAACGACTGTTGATAGCCCTTCTAGGCTGCTCAGATGCGACCACTGCTCCTCCATGAATAATGAAGGTGCATCAAACAGAATTGGACTGCTTGGTAAAGCTAAACGACGCTCCAAATTGAGGAGTTCTACCGCTACTTTTAAGCCTTTCCAATTCCAAAAAGCTGTTTTTCCTTCGATGTCTTTGCCATCCTGGAAATAGCCTTTCTGAGCATACAAACACTCTTTCTCCATGCCTACTTTTGATAGTTCCCTTGTGCCGGGCACTAAAAACCATAATTTTTGCTGCCAAATTATGGGTAGCCTATCATAACACTTGCCTTGGTAAGTATTATTCCACAAAATCTCCGCATCTGTAATTTTGTGACACTTGTGAACTACAATCACATCTCCTAATGAGCATCCAATTATGTCCTGCCTTCCATATAAAGCATGGACCGCAAGCATAGGCTCAATACTAGCCAATTGTTGTAACATATTAAGCGTTAACTGCTCAATTTGGCAGAAATTCATCCATAAATTTTTGAACGAATCTTTTTGTTGTTCAAACATTTTTAAGCTCAAATAATTCAGACGAAAATTACTTTCATCCTGTTCCAGTGAATTATTTAATTTTTTCGACTGGTTCACTATTTTTGTATAGTAAAAATTTATGTCTACTTCGGCATCTTCCCAATTTGGTGGTCCATTTATGACTGCTACAGCCAACTGTTTATGGCTCAACCACGAATGATGTGGTAGGCAATTTTCATCCCAACTGCTACTTTCTCTATATTTCCGAGACAGTGAAGTGAGCTGGAATGCGGCCTGTAAGTCGGGTATCACAATGTAACTCTGGTCTGCAAATTGGGCCTTGTAGCGTCCATATTTTTTCCACGGACAAAAATGCAACAAGTTGTCAGTTTGATTCCAAATGACAATGCCAAGGTTATCTACGAGGCAAAAACCAGCAGAGGGTAAACAGCCAGCAAGGTCGGCCAGTGGAGACAGGAGTTTGCCCTTCTCCATCACTAGCACATCAGATACCTGCAAGAAGAAATTTTCAACTTCGCTGCAAACAATCTTGCAACAATATTTCCACTGCTTTTTTAGCGTTTTATTGGTTGAGAAAACATTTTTTCCTATCTGGAATAAATTCTTATTTTTATAAGAATACTGCTTTTTTGAAGCCTCCTGGCACTCTCTAAGCAATACAGTCTTTGGGACTTCCGCTATCTCAGTTATGCCCTTAGAATTCCAGAAACCTGTTTTTGTACAGATTTTTGACACTATTTTTGTGCATTTTACTGCCTGCAATCGCACCGGTTGTTTGTTGCAAATATACAAATCTATTTCATTTTTTGAAATATTTACCAATTTTTGCGGTAAGATTTTGCAAGCTTTAGTTTTAGGCAAAGCTATCAACTGGCCATGTGTGTCTTCTCCACACAAAAATACCATGTTTCCTTGTATTGCAGGCTCCACCTCTCCCCCAAAAAGACTAACATGCCCCTCTGCAGTAGGGAGCAGGCCTACGAATATTCCTAGCAGCATATTAAGTGCCACTACCAATGGTACTAAGCCCCTTTTTGGGCTTGGAGATCTAGCAGAATCTGCTGAACCTTGTCTAGACGCCGTCGCTCTTGCCGCCGGCCGAGAGGTGGCGCTGGCGGCCCCCCCTGTCCCTGCGGCCCGTTGGCCAGAGTTACCATGGGACCTTGGCGGAGGGGCGAGGCTGTGCTGTGGCCCTTGGCCTGGCTGGTCATTTGGACAAGGGATTGGTTTTGTAGGTGGAAGCATTCGGACATTCACATTGTAACCAGGGGGGAACATTTGAGGCTGAGACAGAGGGGGACAATTGTATCGCATGAAAGGGCCTGGCAAATACTGCGGAGGCCGGCCAGAATTTTGGCTGTAGGACAACTGGCCGTGGGGCGGCAGCATATTGGGCGCTGGCCCTCCCAGTTCCATTTGTCTGGGTTCACAACCCCCCACTCCTGCATCCGGACCTGCCAATGGGGCCGTCTCGAATCCAGGAGGATGGCTAACGGGGGGTGGGCGTTGGCTAATTTGGCCCCCCTGCCCAGGCCCCCCCCCCACCCCTGCATAGCATCTCATTGGTGTAACGCAATGCAGAGGCGAGACTCCTGGGTTTACCCCCTTTGTGTTCTCAAACCACCTCTTTGTTGAGGGGCTCATGTATCCATTCATGTGTCTCTTTTGCGAGCTCTTCTGCTGAGCCTCTTTTCTAGCCTCTTGCTCTGCTGCTTCCTCTACCGGTAGAAGGGGCACTGGGGATGGCAGAAGATTCCACAACCCTCCCCAGAGCTGCCTATTGATAGGTTCCCCCTTCCCATCAAAGAAGCAGTTGAAGACCTCCCCCGGAGTCCTATCCAATGGGATGAAAGCCTCAGGCAATTTTGCCAAAGCTGACCAGTCCAGATCTGGCTGGAATGCCTCAGGATTTTTCCAATCCTCCTCTGGCAGCAATTGCGTGCGGTAAACATATGCGCCCATTGCAGCCAATCTGTCCTGCTCACGCTCCCAACCTTTCATGGAAGTATTTGCTCCTGAAGCCTTGTCTAATTCTACCTCATTGCCTGATCTTTTCATGATCGGGTACTTTTCTCTTCCCTCTCTACAGGTGTAATTGATGAAGTCCAAAAACCTGTCCAATTTACCCTTCTGGTGCCCTTCTGGACCGAATAGGCAGTAGAGGAAAGCATGCGGTGGCAAAATGGACGCCAAGTGATCAAAGAGGATTTTTTCTCCTCGATAGTGCCACCAAAAACAGCGCGCCGCCCAGCTCCAGCACACCCAGTACTCCCAGCTCTGGATGCCTTCCAGGCCAATCACTCGAACCGCCCACCTTTCATACCAAGCTGGCATTTCAGGCCAAAATTCTGCCTTGAAATGTTTCACATACGCCTTCCAGTTCAGACAAGGCACACAGCCGGACAATTTTCGTCCATGCATCCTCTCCAACGCATCATACTCGGCATTGACTGCAGCCACGGATTTGGTGTCTGCGATGAAATTTGCCCAAGCTTTTTGCAGCTGGAATTGCACAGTTCAAATTGTGTACTCAATTACTGCCGTCACTCCTTTGCCCAAACTTCCTGGGCCAAAGTAATTGTAGCGTACTTTTTCGTACAGCTCTTCTTCCCAGACTTTGCATTCAGTGCCCGCATTTGCGTGAGCCCTACCTGGAGTAGCTGCGCCTAAGGAACATGCCACTGCCCTTCCCCTAGTAACCTCCATCTCACTCATGCTGGGGCAAGAAGGGGGGTTTTCGAAGTACAATGAATATTCCTCCGCATCGGCTTGCATTTTAAGCCACCTTCTACCCAGGGGTAGTCGCCTTTTGACAGGCTGACCTCCTTTCATGGCTTTTTGAACCTGCACCCACAGTCGGGCACCGTGCTGGAAAACATCGCTCAGCCTTCAAAACGGCAAATTCCAGCCTCTCCATTCAGGCGCAACCTTTGCGGCCTCATTCACCCCAGGCTGGAAACGGTCTTTCAAAGCCCTAAGTGACCTTTTAACATGCTCAAAAAGCGGCCCACTTTTTTTGTGGTGCTGAATGGACTCGAAAGCCTTTGGGTTCGCTATCAAATTCCTTGAGACAAGAGCTGGAGAGGGGATCCAAGAGAAAATCCAGGAGATGAGTGAGAGTCCCGCAACAATGATCGACCTGTCTCTCCAACGGCCCACTGCTGAGGAATACGCACCTGCCACTCTGGACTCCTCTCTTTCCTTCTCTTCCTCCTCTTCTCTCATCCTCCTCCTTTCACACTCATCTTCATCCGACGATCCAGAATTCAGGCGAGTTTTTTGCGTAAAAAGCCGGTCATAATGCGATAGGCTTTCATTCCCGCCCTTTTCTGAAGCACACAAAGCTGGCACATTTTTGCCGCTTTCATTCTCAAAGGCCCTCTGTCCATCTTTTGGACTGGGGGGAGTAGAAGGAGGCAAGGTTGGGGTACCTG
>JASANA010005615.1:0-14082 GCA_030248095.1 Ptycholaimellus sp. GST1_10 | reverse complement strand
TTTATCAAAGTTATAAAAGACTCCTGATTAACTCATTAAATGTTCATTTGTTTTACATATGTTTTGCGCGGAGCACAGTTCAAAAAGGCGTTTTCTTTGCGCATTAGGTTTTTTACAGTTGTATGTTTTAATTTTTAATCAACAGCATTAGAATTCTGAGATTGTTGTTTTAATTGAATATTTAAATCTGCATTGTGCTATGAACTCAACATTTTACCAAAAAAATAATGGTATGAATAAATTTAAAAGATTGCAGAAAATTTGCTAAAATTGTTTATATTTAAATGTTTGAAAATTTTATTCTGGCAAAAATGGATTCACTTAACATCAGAAAACAAAAAATTGCAACTACAAGACGACGACTTCAAGTTCTACTGCGAAAACCCAAAGTACAAGGAAGATATGGCTGCATCTGCTCCAGGTGACATCAAGACCGAGCCCAATGCTAAGATCGTCTACAACGCCCCATTCTCTGAGAAGAACGTCTACAATGTCCGCTTAACCAACAATGGAGCACATCGCATTGGCTGGGTCATCGAGACCACAAACATGAAGCGACTTGCAGTCGATCCACCAGCTGGTTGCTTGGACTCCAAAGAAGCTCAGATGCTAACAATATCCTGTAAACTTTTTGCATATGGCCAAGAAGACACCAACAATGATCGCATCTCTTTTGAGTGGACCAATGCTCCAGAAGGTGCAGCCAAGCAATTCCGCCGAGAATGGTTCCAAGGTGATGGCATGGTGCGACGCAAGAACCTTCCAATCGAATATAACCCCTAAATGCCCCTTTTTAACCTTATTTTCTTGGCCCCATATTTTCCATTTCTTCTTGTTGTTTTGCATTTCATTGATAAATCATGTTTTAAATCATATTACCATACATCACCAAGGAGGAAACTATAGACCAGAATTTGACACTGCAAAAAATACACAACTGTAACCACTGACAAAACGCAAGGCAGCAGAGACATTATGCATCATGATCAATGAAACACAAGTGATTGTAGATTTAACCAATAAACAAAGGCAACATGAGATACCCTATAGTGTTTTACCTCTTTTACAACAGCGCCCTAATACAGCACACTAAACATTTTATTAACACCATCTATTTTCTATGCTTCTTTACATTATATTGTTTTAACAGGTTTAACATTGTTCGCTCTGACATGTGTCAAAAAAGCTTTTACTGATGAAGAGGATAAGACTTCGGAACGTTTAGATTTTATGTGATCATTTCACTACTGTGCTTAAGCTTTGGAAAGAATAAACATATCATTTAAATTCGTTTAAAGGTGATATTTAAATGTATTCTCTGTAAGTATAGATCCCTAACTGGTCTGGTTAATTTGCTACAATTTATGGGAGTATTGCTATTTTTATGACTTCACTTTCTAACTCACTTAATGTTTTAAATAAAGGGGTTTTTAATTGTTCCCTTAGAACAATACATGTTCTTACAATAATGCTTTGTTTGCAGAATGAGGCAGGAAACGAAAAATGGCAAATTATATAGCATTGGATTTAAATAAAGAAGTTGTCATCAGGGTTTCCACGAGTTGTTTTAATAAGTTTTATCTCAAGATCTACAAAATATTTGTGTACAAAAGTTTATCTGCAGATGCTCCAAAATGTCCACTATATTGTCTTAAATTTCTTAAATTTCAAACAAATTAACTTTCATGGATGTATAAGACTTTTTGTATCACCAGTCAATGTAGACCGAAATTTATGCTGGTGTTGTGTGCAGGACAATTCTTTTAGCGACAAAATGATGAGTTTTTCCCTGATTTTATCATTTTGTTAAATTGAAATCATTAAAGGTTTTTCACTAAATGCCTAGCTGTTTCCATGACCGTTAATTAATGCAGATTTATTTTTAATCGCAGTGTGTGCACGATCTGCATCAGCTCCCTCTCGAGCTTGCGCGCCTCTCTCTTCACTTCCACCATCTTGTACACCCCTTGCCGGAATACCGCCAGTCAGACGAGTTTGTATGGATGATCGGCGGATGAGCACTTGATAGCCTTCTTTCGAGTTTTCTTCTGTGCCACACTGTTCACTTTTGTCTTTTTCGCGCCATTCGTTATTTACTGGGCCCTGTAGCTGCTGCAATGTGGAGCAGTTTTGGATATGTGACAGAGCCAAATTACCGAGCTATGTCCACATATATGACATCGACAGGTGCCCTCAGTTGTAGCTGGTTGGAAACAAAGGCCTGGAAAGAGAGCAGTGAGGACGTTGAAGCCATGCATTGAAGGCAGGAGTATTTGGTTGATCAGCGAGTGAGTTTCCCCATCCAGGTGACTTCATAGTATTTAGGTTGGGTGAAGTTTGGCAGTAAAGTTGCGCTACGTGCGTTCAGCATTCTGTTGCATGTTTGATGTTACTGCTGACCAAACATTTCTCAAAGCCAAGTCTTATTAACGCTAACGCCAAGTTATGCACTAACGCTTGGCACTCTGGGTTTAAGCCCTCAATAACATCACCTTACATGTTATTTTGGGCATAGATTACAAATATTGTTTCCACCTGCATCCACCTTGTAACCTTGGGCTTCTATCAGGCCATGGTGTACACGCAGCTCATCCTCAACTTCGTCTTGGCGCATTCTTAAGGGTTTTGAGACTTTAAAACCAGCAGCATGCACTACATTGTTGACATATATCACAATTAAGTTTATTTGGCTATAGATGGCTTTATATGGCTAATTTGGAAAACGTCTTTTGCTGTACAAAGTGGATCTCCGCTTCAGTGTCTTACTGTCACTTAGCTGATCTCTTTTAAAAGCTTGCACTTAAAATCAATGGGCATCAATGTGATGAAACTTTCTATGATTCATCTTATCATGAAACCAGCTTGGGATATTAGGCGATGAAAATAAATTTTACTCTTATCATGAAATATAGTCACTCAAGTTTGAACTGTACTAAATAGCTTTGCCAACATTAGAATGCTTGTTTCCTAGATACCCAATCTTCTGTGGTATTTTAAAATAACCTAGCTTTACAATCGCTCTTTTACACAATTTGAATATGTTTTAGAACAAGAAATATGACTCCTTGAAATTGACTGAATTTTGAGACCTACTCAATCCTTTGATGTTTCAAAATGACCCAGTGGACAGCTCCCCTTATGCTGTAGGTTTTCAAAAATATGCCTATCTTAAAAAGCAGAAAAAACTGATTTCCCCCCTCCCCACCACCCCCCCCCCCAGCTCGGAAATCATCGCAGGGCCCTACGGGTCCCCCCTGGTAGCATAAAGGTGGAGCATACAATCTGAGTTGCAGAGATCAAGAAGTTTCTGGGCAGCAAAAGGTCCTTCTTCTGGGTATCCAAATCTCCAAGCGCATACAGATAGTGCAGGTCCGTGTGATCATCCACCTCACAAGTGAACATCAGTTTGCAAGGTGATATCAGCTGGCTAATTTTGCCGAAAGGTAGTTTTGTAATGAGGTCAGTAAAATGGGTGTTGTTGTGACGCGCGACATGTTTACGAATTGCTTACCTTAGATATCGTCGGGATCTGAGTAGTAGGTAGTAGTTCCGTGTTGCACCCCATCGCCCGTCGTGTCGCCTGTAATTAATGTTATTAAGCTGGACACCATCTGACCCCAATCTTAAGTGTACCCATGACCCCTGACCCCATGCTAACCTCAAAGGTTGCTGAGCTTGGAGACTCCGTCATATGAAGGCTGACCAAGGCTGGGGCAGGCCAGGTTTGAATTGCTTTGGAAATGAGGTGCCCGGGTAAAAGTCTGCAGCGAAGCTCCTTACCTATGCAGTGAAGCTCATTCCCTATGCAGGCTTGGGATTTGGATCTGACAGAATAGGCAGAAAGTAAAGGAATAGGCAATCCTGAGTACTCACTGGCCTTTCATTGGTCCAATCCATGCATCTCAAATAACCCCTCTCACCCCCTTCCTTCCCTTTTTGGCCTATATAAGCAGCCCATTCTGACCAGTTTCTCAGTCTGCTAAGCCCTCAGCCCCGACGTGCCTCCAGTGTCCAAGTGATCTACTCTGCTGTATCTGCGGGTGTTGCTGGATAAACATTGGGCCTTCAACAGCTTCTTGAACACCAAGATCCACCCCATTATCAAGGCCACCTGGGCCTGGTTAGACAACCTCAGCAACAGATACTTCTAGGCAAAGTACTGCTCAACCACCAATCCGTTGCAGAGCTTGTAGGTGTCCCTGAAGCCCAGGTCGGCTTGGGACGTGCCCAGGAGCAAGGAGTCCTTGTGGAGCAGAAGTAAAGGGTAAAGGTTGTCTGGAGTTAGTGAAGCTGAGGTAAGTGAGAACTGGGCTATCACTCTGGGTATAGCTGTTAACAGTGACACAGACACTGCCGTCCTCCACGTTGAGGCAGCCAATCACTACATGGTAGCAGGGAGTGGTTAGTTCTAAGCTTGAAGGGCCCAGACCTTCCACTGACTCAAATTAAAGGAGAATCATCAAGGAGCATCAAGCATCATCAAGGACAAGGAGTGGGTAGCTAAGAAGCAGCTACAAGGGCCACCAGCAGCGAACTGTTGAGAAGAGGCAGGCTTGGATCTCAACCTTGCTTTCAGTATCTTGTTTCCCATACCTGCTTAACGGAAATTAGTTGTTTACGAAACTAAACTGAGAATTTGTTTCACTTTATCTTGGTGATACATTGTATGGTGTTAACGGTACTAACGATATGATAGGTTTTATAATTGATATAAAATGTTGATATGAAATGAAACAATTAAATAAGTTAATTAAAATCAATAAATGTGTTGTAAAACAATAAAAAGCAAGCAGAAAGAATGCAAATGGATATTCAAATTAGTGTAAAGTAGTGTTTTATGAATAGGAATGAGCAGGGACATATGTGTCAGTTTTTGCAAGTGTTCAAAAGTGTTGTCATTTTAAGCAGGGTTTTAAGCCTAAATTGCGTGTCGGGGCAAACCCTTACCCGCACCCGTCTTACCATTAGTGTGACCACGTAATGATTTACAAAATGATTTCTGACCATTGCAGGTTATTCTCATTGAAATAATGTTGTAATTTAAATATGTTAGTATACTTCAACAACTTATCTATTAATCTTACTTTGAATTCGGAAAAAAGCCTAAAGTCACAAACTCATAAATTTTCATCATCATAAATTGTCATCATCATATTATCCTAGAAAATAAAATAACAGGAAAATAAATATAGCAAGTTATCAAGAAACATAAAATAAGTGAAGTGTAAAAACTATATCTTTTGATTTTTCAATGCCCGATCTGATTGCACCTCCTGCGGCCTCCTCTCCCCCAGGCTCTATGTCCCATCCCAAACTCTTCACTGAGAATAGGGATAAAGCGGAGGCCTTCGCTCAGCTTTTTGGCTCAGTTTTCATCTCAGATGACGGAAAACTGCCTGCCCCTTTCCATGCGTGCACACAGGCACCCCCTTCAACCCCCCACTGAGCTGCCAAGATACCTCTATGCCTCTCTCTCAAGCCTCCTCCTCCTCCAGGACCTGCTCTCCGCACGCTTGTCACCCTGCCCCACGCGTGTCTATTCCTCCTCTCAACATCTCTGAATTTGCTCTACGAAAAGCCTGTGCAAGCATTTCGCCTAAGAGATCAGTAGGGGCTGATGGCTTCACGCCAGCACTAGTTAGGCACTGCGCATCTTCTCTGGCAAGGCCTCTAAGCATTCTCCTAGAGCTCTGCTTAGCCACTAAGTCCTTTCCAGACCAGTGGAGGCTAAGCACTGTTGTCCCCATATATAAAAAGAAAGGCCCAAAAGACTCCACCTCTTCTTTTCGCCCAATCTCTCTCCTACCAGCACTCTGCAAGCCTTTTGATAGGCTCCTTTCGTTTCATCTGCGAAAGCACCTGGAATTTCAAGGCCTTTTTCCAGCCAATATGCATGGCTTTCGCCCCTCTCGATCCACCTGCTCTAACCTTCTCTCATTCCAGGCCTACACTGCTGAGCAAAGGGCACGGGGCCACACTGTCCACACTGTCTATGTGGACTTGAGCAAAGCTTTCGACAGGGTAGGGCATTCAAAGCTCCTGCATATCTGCCAAGAAATAGGATTCAATGAGGATCTTCTATTCTGGCTCTCCAGCTACATGACTGGCAGGAGCTTCAGGGTTCGAGTTGGGAGAGAGGAATCCGCGCCCTTACCAGTACTCTCCTCAATTGTACAGGGAGGGGCAGCAAGCCCAATTCTCTTCAACATCTTCCTGCTCCCCCTTGCCTGGCGCCTCAACCAGCTCCCGGATCTAGCCACTTGGTTCTATGCAGATGACATCCTTCTAGCCTCTCCCTGCCCCTCAGCCCTGCAAACAGGGCTCGGGGGGGGGGTTTTTTGGTTGGGGGGGTGTTTTTTTTTGTTTTTTTTTTCTTGTTTTGTTTCTTTGTTTTTTTTTTTTTTTTCTTTTTTTTTTCTCCCCTCCCCTCCCCCCCCCCCCTCCCTCCCCCTCGGGGGGTTTGGGAGGTTTTTTGGTGTGGTGTTAACAGCAGGAACATAGCCAGATTCTCTTTCGTAAGTCACCGGAAGAGGCCCGGACAAGCCAGGAAGGAGAGCGGAACAGGTTAGGGCATCTTGGGGGAAAATATACAGACTGATCCCAGCATCCCCTTCCGCCCGCCTCCTCGACATGGGTCGACGAAACCGGCTTGGGAAACATCACAGCGCACCCGCGGGGCGGCCGGGAAGGGCGATAGCAATCACACCATTAGCTAGGCAGGCAGAGGAACGGGGCCTCGGATCTAAGCTACAAGCAGAGTACTACTACGGGGGACAGGAGGGGAATCATCATTCGGCGCTAGTCCCATCCGGTCGTACTGTCCGTCAGGAGCCCGGACGATCCTCTTGACGACTGCTGCCCCGAACCAACGCTCGATGCGGAACCCCAACGGTGTCTCGTCGGGATGAATGATAGACCACCCATCCTGCATCTCGGGGACAAGTCGAGCGACGAGGCGCTGCGGAGTGAAAGTCGTTGGAAGCTTGGGTCCAGTTGAACGGATTCCGTGGACAAGGTCCTGTGGGGCTGAGTGGGCAACTGAGGACCGATCGACCCGGCGAATTCTCCTGGGAGTCCTCCAGCCATGGGCAGCCACGTTGGCAGGTTGCTGATGATGCTTGAGGCTTGAAGTCTCTCCTTCCACTCCCTGGTCTTTCGCCGGACGACCTCTCCACAGGACGTGTACCGGAAGGCCCAGAAGGACAGGGCTCCAAAAACAGTGGCTGCGACAATGGCACAGGTAACTCCGACGATGATGAAGGTTGGTCGGACCGCCGACGAACTCAGTCGGTTGAGATGAGTCCCTGAGCTTTGGACCTTCTCCCGAACTCCTTGTGACTTAGTTCCAATGGCTTCGTCTAAGGCCCGTCCATGAGCCTCCAATCCTTCCACCACTCCTTGCGGATCCAGCGATAGCTGACCAGTGTAGTTCACTAAGGCGTGGAGCTTCCTTTCCAGTACCGGTAGACTCAGCGAGTGGGTGGCAATAGCAGCGAAAGGAGGCATCAGGCGAGAGTTGAACAACACTGGGGTGTCGTACGTCACATTTGGTAGCAGTCGGTGTAGGTCTGGGGCTTGTAGGATGGTAGCAAAGGATCCTTGCGTGAAGTTCTGGAAGAAGGCAGCGGCGGACTGCTTCGATTCAGGATCTACGAAATCGAAGGGATGGATCTGGTGACAGTCCACTGTGGGGCTGTGGGAGGTGAGATCAGTACTCACTCCTTCGGGTAGGAAGAGAATCTCTCCTGTGGATAGCTTCACCGGCATGAAGAGATAGCATTGCTCTTGTCTTGGTAGTTGATGATAAGGGTAGACCAGTGCGACTTCTGCTCTCTGACACTGGGTGATGAAGACGGCGGAACCTTGAACTTCAGCCGAAATGTCGGTTCGTCCAGTGAGAGCTCGGATGCCGTCAGTAGGACTCAGGTGGAAGAGCTGTCTCAGAATTTGGTACTGATGCTCTTCCATCAGGCACATCCGATGTTCATCGCTCTGTTCTAGCTTCTCCATCATGTCGACCAGCACGTCCACGGTATAGTGTAGTTTAGCTTCCATGGGGTCATGGTGCTGGACCCAGCCGTCTATTCGCACGAGTCTATCGTGGATGGCCGCCTTCCTTGCCTCCTTGTTGAAGAGCCACAGTGGGTTCATCGTAGTAGAAGGGAAGGAGTAGGGGGGACCACTGCGTCCGAGCTCTTGTCTTGCTCTCTGTCTGGAACCTCCCTTCCAATCTCCCGATCTTTTGCCTCGTCCATTCGAATGTTTGGCTCCATCTTCTGGATCGTCGCGAAGTCTTTGTTCGAACGGTGTTCCTCTGAGTCCTTGGTCCTGGTGTCGCTTCCGTTCCCGCTCTTGTGCTTCCCATTTCCGCCACTCCCTTTCTTGTTCTTCCTCGGAGGGCCTCTTCTTCTTCTCCCTCCTTCTCCGGACCCGCGGTTGCTCTCGCACGTCCAGTGGAGTGGGTGTTGAGGACAAAGGATTTCTCCCTGTGTCGTTGATCAACAGAGCCCCTCCCTCGTGAGAGAGCATGACCTGTCTCGGGAGACAGTCCATGCCTTCCTTGTTGTATGGGAAGTTAGCTTCGGGTAGGTACGTGGAGAAAGTGGCTGAAAGCTTGGGAAAGCGTACTCGTTCCCCGGTCTTCTCCACTTGGTACTTTCCATAGTATTGGAAAGGGCAGTAGCTGAGGATGGGGGCGTCATTCCAGACAATCGTGTACTGGGGCTGCACACAATATTCTTGCTCGATCAAACATCCTTCGAGTGACCCCAAATCGGACGTCAGAGACAAGTGACCAGCCTCGACGAAGCCCTCGATGAGATAGAGGTTGACTGTCTTGTAGGTGATGGTTGCAAAGCAGCAGGGCCACCCATAGCTGACCGGCTGATTGGTAGACCAGGTGTACTTGTCCATTTTCATCATCGTTAAGCCTAGGTACCAGTGCTTTTCCCACGCTATCTGGCACTGGTCCTTGGGTATGCTCAGACGTTCGATCGGGTTGGTCAATCCCGCGTTGAGTGGGTAAGTGAAGACGTTGTTCTTGGTGGTGGTAGTGACTATCTCCAAAACGCACTTTGCCGCGGGAATGTTGGGGTTGACTGGGGTTGGAAGCCAGAGATCCGCGGTATGATAGGAGCGCTGTGGTGAGTCCGTGTAGACGGAGCAGTCTCTTATTCTTTCCGGAAGAGCAAATGGGCGTCCTCCACCGTTGTGCCTATGACAGAGCTGGAACCAAACATTCTTCGGCGGGGGTTCGGCAATGTCCCTCCGGTGTTGGCTCCTTTGGAGTAGTCTCTCTTGCGTCTCCTGGGCCGTCATTGTCGGTTGATGTCCCCTCCATCTGCTCCATACCCCTAGCTGGTCAGTGCTGCTAGATGGCTCCATTCCAACAGGCCGAGCGTTAATGGCTATTGCCAGTCTCATCACGACAAGCACAATCGTAGTCCATGGCAGCATGCCGGCCGTCCTTGTCCGTGCTGGATTGTCCCACGATGGAGAGTGAGCACTAGGCATGGCTCCCTGTGTCGCTCGTCTTTGCGGTAGGAAGTGTGAGGTGGCGTCCGCGGAATCCGCGTGGATCCACCGGTGCCTTTCCCCGTGCACCTGTGTGTCAAGGTCCGAGGATTCTTCCAGTTGTCGTCGCGTCTGTTCTTTCGGCTACAACCGGGTTCTACCTTAGCCTGTCTCGACAACATGGAAGCCACGGAGCGCGAGTGACGTCTCTGAGAAAACGAAGAGGTGAGAAGGTCTGTGGGGAGTGTCTCGTCGACCTCTTTCCAGCTCCCCTTTGCTCGTGGTTCCTCCCTTTCTCGAGCTCTGGTCGGTGACTATGAGCCGAGCTCCCTGTGTTCCCGCTCCATGTTGCTTCATCCGCAGTCTCTCGGGTTGGCTCTGATCTAGCATCAGGAGGGCTCACTGTTCCGGCGGTTCCCCGAGCGTCCTTCTGAGGACGTCGTTGTTTTCCATGAAGGTGAGTTGCTGTCTCGCAAGCTGCCTTCCGGTCAGCGATGGCCTCATCGACCACAAGGCGGGTAACGATGGTAGATGACAAGAAGGTGGGCGTTTGGCATTGATTGAGACCGAATAGGCCGAGCGTCATCCTCCTGATTGGAAAGACAGCCTGAGCGCCGTCGATCTGTCCCTTTCTTGTGTCCCTTCTTCCATCGTAGGCTGGTGACATTCTCAGGATACTGAGGCCGTATGATGTTCCAGCACCTTCTTTCCCACTTAGGTGGAAGGGGACTTCTTGGATCCGCTTCTGCTCCTGCTCGCGTCGTGGAACATTTGTCGTTATGCGGGTAACTATCCTCGGTCTGTCTCGGGCAGGCGTAGATGGGCTGTGATTTCTCGCCCGTCAGAGATTAGAAGTGCAGGGACTGACGTGAGGATGAATAGTGGGAGGAGTATTGCCGAGACTCCTCTCGATGTGATATCCTTGTTGGCCCGTCTGTCGCCCATCGCGGGGTATCGCTTTGTAATCCCACTGTGATCCACCAGTTCTCAGGTCCTGGACTCGAGTCCTTGTTCTGTCTGAGTCTAGGTCTCTACTGTCCTCATCTCTGTAAGCTGACGGTGCAGTTGTTTCTTCCTGCCAGCCGAGTGGGGTCGAGTCGGGTCGGGTACTCTTTCCTTCCCGGCGGCCAGAAGGTGTTGCAGAGGGAAGTAAAGTGCCATGGGCAACATAGCGCGGATGTTGTATGGACAGCGTGGCCTGTGGTGTCCGTCCGACAGTTGAAATGATAAACTTATCCGGTGCTCAATATTTGAGGGTCCGAGACTTGTTCTTCGACTGATCCGCTTGCTCAAGGATCAGGCAGTCCCCAGTCGTGTCCCTCGCCGTCACTGTCCTGCTGGAATGCCGATGGGTAGGCGATGTCACAGCAACGGCTGTCGCAAGAACAATGCCTTGGTGAGCAGGGTCATGTAGTTCTAGGTTGAAGGCTCCAGTGGGCTGCGATGGAAGATGGCACGATAGCTAGTTCATGTTCCTTGACACTTGGCCACAGGAGGCAAGCTGCCATGGTTTGTGGCCTAGTTGCCGACAGAGGAAGTGAAGACACTGTCCTCCAAGATTCCTGGTTGGTGAAAGACACGTAGTCCAGCTTGTGGATAGAGGTCTCTTCCACGCCAGAGTATTCCACGGTGATGAGTAAGTGGCAGGACCCCCTGGTGAGGACGGCCGGAGGTGCGGATAGCTAATCCAATCGTGCTGATGGCCGGGCGACAGTTGGTATCTCTGCGTGGCGGTGCGGTGACTAGTGGGTGAGCCTTGAAGCCAGGAACAGCGCAGTCATGAGGCCCGAGGGCCTGCATGCAGGCTCTGTCCCTGCTTGTAGCTTGTTTGCGCCAACTGATGCCAGTTGTGACTGATGTCGACCGGCAGGCGGGGCCGGGGTTCTTAGTGATGTCGCGGATGTTTCCCAATAAGTCCGGCTTGTCGGAATTTTGGATCGGTCGTCCCTTTTAGGACAGTCCGCCGTCCGGCGATGGAGATTGCAGTCGTCATTCCCCACGGCACCATCCGTTAGGCCCAAGGAGATATCGATGTACCCCTCTGGCTCCCTTGATGGGTTGTCGGTGGGTTTCTTCTCCCTTCGCTGAGATGTCGAGGCGAGGGTAGGAACTAGTGAGGTCCTAGAGGCCCTGCCTAGTTCCCAGCCGTGGAGACATCTGTCAACGGAGCGGATGATCAACACTCATGCATGCTAAGTCCGGCATGCTGGAGTCTTAGACAGGTGGTTCATGACTCAGTGGTGGGGGCACGGTTGGAGTTTTGTCCAGCACTATTTGTCGAAGGCCCGAGAAGATGGATACGCTCCTCTGTCTCTCCCGGACGGTAGATTAAAGATATCCACGCTCCGGGCGGGGCTCCGATGATAATAGTTGGAGGTCCGGCTGCGTCTCCACACAAGGTGAGGCTCGGAGAGTGACAGCGAAGGCGTGAACTCCATTGACGTGTCTCGCAGTTCTTCCTGTCTTGCCTTGTCGAGTGTAGATCCAGCTCCCTTGAGGTTCAGATTAGTTCCTCCTCCGCTGAACGTCTATTAGTACAGCAGGTGACCGGCATCTCTTCCCGTTCTCCACTCCCCTCTAGGTGACAGTCCTCAGCGGGAGGCGTCCCAGTGCAGCTGAGTGTAGTTGTTGGGTGGGGGCCGGCAGTAGGGGGAGTTCTTTAACAGCATCAGCTGCAGGCTGGAGGCAGTAGCAGCAGGGAGCAGGGACAAGCTCATAACAGCAGTACACATAAGTTTGTGAAGGCTGAGCAGCAGTGGCGAGCGAGGCTCATGTAGGCCAGGTGGCCAGGCTGCTGAAGCTTGGCAGCGAAGGTGCACCGTGTTGAGGCCGTAAGGCCGCACGTATGCCAGTTGGCTAGGTCATGCCAAGACCACAAGGTGGCACTGTAGGTCAGGTGGCAGGGTGGCATGGGTGCTTCGAGGTGGCGCCAGAGCCAGACAGCAAGGGTGCAGCAAGGCTAGGCATCAAGGGGGTAGCAGGGTCAGGTGATGAGGCTGCGTCGGAGCCACGAAGCTGCTTGGAGGCTGCATTGAGGTTGCATAGAGTCCAGGCAGTGGCGTCGCGCGGAGGCCAGGCTACAGCATTGTGCAGCCATTGCCGGGTTACGCAGAGGCCGCACGGTGGTGCAGCGAGGTCGGGCTGCGAGGCTATGCAGCTGCAGTGAGACGATGCCAATCGGCAGACGCTGTGTGGTGGTCACAAGGCGGTGCAGAGGCCATGAGCAGTGGGCTAAAGGCCTCTAGGGGTAACAGAGGTGTGCAGCAGCTCGCAGGGCCAGCAGCAGTATGCTTGAAGCTTCTGGAGCCCAACAGGTGGATAGAAGCTTGCAAGGGCTAGCAGCGGTAGGCTGAAGGCCTCTGAGGGCTGTAAGGGCACTCGGAAGCTGGTAGAGCCATTTACTGCAGGCCCGTGGTTGGATGCCAGCTGCAGCAGCAGCCACAGGTTTGAGGCTACTGGGGCCTGTGATGGTGTGCAGGAGACTACAGGGGTCAGGAGCGTTGACTGGAATCTCCTGGAGACCCACCAGGGTCCATAGTAACAAGCAAGGGGCACTTAGGGGCCCGCGATAGCCAGTAGTAGAGTTTGGGGGCCGGCAGCGATGCTTGAGGCTCCTGGAGAGCCTGCAGTCATGAGCAGAAGACTCCGCGGGCTTGTGACCGCAGTAGGAGGCTCTGGTCAGCTGCGGCGGTGGTCGGAGGCTCCAGGGATCCGCGGTGGCACTTGGAAGGTCCTTATAGCCAGTGGGGTGGCCAGGAGACCTTGGCAACCTCTGACGCCAGGCAGGAGTCTTGACATCTGGTGGCAGAGGGCTGGGGCCTTGGTTAGCCTCTAACAGGGGGCGGAAAGCTCTGGCAGCCTCCAGTGTAGGTTGAGGGCTCGAGAGGCCGGCGTAGCTGGTGGGAGGCTCCGACCGTCTCCAGTTTCTGGCGGCAATAGTTGGTCTTGGTAGTTCCCGTATCCGCGAGGTCTCAAACGGCTGGACAGGGACGTGGGTGTACTCCTGTCAAAGTAGGCATCAAACTACACAGATTCTGTTTCTTAGGGTGCTGCATACGGTGCTGGTCGAGAATTATCAAACTACACAGATTCTGTTACTTAGGGCGCTGCATACTGTGCAGGTCAAGAATTATCAAACGACACAGATTCTGCTTCTTAGGGCACTGCATACTGTGCAGATCGAGAATTATCAAACTACACAGATTCTGTTTCTTAGGGCGCTGCATACTGTGCAGGTCGAGAATTATCAAACTACACAGATTCTGTTTCTTAGGGCGCTGCATACTGTACAGGTCAAGAATTATCAAACTACACAGATTCTGTTTCTTAGGGCGCTGCATACTGTGCAGGTCAAGAATTATCAAACGACACAGATTCTGTTTCTTAGGGCACTGCATACTGTGCAGGTCGAGAATTATCAAACTACACAGATTCTGTTTCTTATGGCACTGCATACTCTACAGATCGAGAATTATCAAACTACACAGATTCTGTTTCTTAGGGCGCTGCATACTGTGCAGGTCAAGAATTATCAAACGACACATATTCTGTTTCTTAGGGCATTGCATA
>JASANA010005614.1:0-15725 GCA_030248095.1 Ptycholaimellus sp. GST1_10 | reverse complement strand
GAGAGGGTAGAGTTATTAAGAAAGCGCAGAGGAGCGGCTGGAAGGAAGAGCCGCCCCTGCCCCCCCACCAAATGTCGCCAGCTTCCTCTCCGCCCTCCCTCCGCCCCAGTCAAACCTCTTTTTTCATCAATTCTCACACCTCCACATCCCCCTTTGCCAGAAGCGAGCCACTGAAGGCAATGATTTGGAGCTTCCACCAGCCAAGCCTCCGTATCCGAGTGGATCCTTCTTATGTGTTGATGACGCATTGTTGTAAATGATGAATTAGCATCGCAACGGTAAAAATATCGCAATAAATTAGGGCACGCTCTATGGCAGATCTATAGCGTGAGCCATATGGACAAAAGAGACCGGCGCATTTCTTGTCATGTCTTCGCAGCCCATCTCTTCTGGCATTTGCTGAAAATCATTCCCCCACATTTCTAAGAAGCTGTTTAGCTAGATCCAAAGCTGGGTCAACTATTTGTCATAGATCTGATAGGATCCGTCTAAGCGGGGATCAATCAGGCGAACTTGGCCCTGAATCAGATCAGATTTTCAGAATTTTGCTCGATTTCCCAGAGTCCTCCCTTCAAAGAATTTGCAATTGTTAGATAACAGGAAGTTTTTAAAAGCTCTTGCAATTTTTAAAGTTTATTTTCTAGGCAGATTTACTGAAAAAATTCGAAAATAGAGTGCAGTATGTAATTTGTGGATTTTTATTTTAAGTTTATTAACCAACTCAAGTAAGAATGCTCTCAAAGATTGAAAAGTTTCGCGAAAAAGGACAGTGTTGGTTTCGCATGGCTAGTAACAAACGTGCCCCACTCAACCGCAAAATGCTCGCCACAAAACAAATTCCAACGATATAAATGCAGATTGTTAAAATAAGACATCGTAACACCGTAGATGCAACAAACGCCCGATTATGCTTCAAGGCTAGCAGAAGTGATGCTTATGCAAAGGCTGGTTCAAAGTCATCGCTTGAGAAAAACACAGGACTGCAAGGTCAAATGCGATGGGTGCAGTACGATGAATGAGGTGAATAAATTGAGATGAAATGGGTGCCCAAAATCAGTTTAGGGTGTCCATTCAGTGGGTATCGTCGCGTCCCAGAATGGTGGCCAGAAGAGCCATGCGGACGAACATGCCGTAGCGTGCCTGGCGGAAGTAGACCGCTCGCGACGTCTCAGAGTCCAGCTCTGGGCTTAGCTGCAAAAGCACCAACCAATTTAAGAATGTTTCAAAACCCTATTATTGCAGCTTCTACACTTGAATGTCTCAATCCGCAGATGTGGTTATTTTTTGTCGTATTCAACAATTTCCCGTCTCAACAAACTGCTGGATTTCATAGTTTCTGATAGGAGCAGTTGTAACAAATGCAACTCTGACTGAAGCTGCTAAAACGGCAACGAATGTTTCAAAACGAATGTCTGTACTCTGTACTAATACTAATTCTTATGTAAACTTTCTGCTATCCTTAATTTGGTGATAGGTGCAATTGAAACAAATGCTACTATTTAGCTGCTCAGGAGCTCAACAGGCCAGGCCAACCTCCTCGTTCCTGGGCAGAGGGTGCATGATCTTGGGATAGTCGGGGCGGGCGGAGGAGAAAGGAGCTGGGGCGTCAGGCGGATGGCAGCTGCTGCCACTTCGTACTCCTCGGCGGAGGCGAATCGTTTCCGCTGCACCCGCGTCATGTAAACCACGTCCGCCTCTCGCACTGCCTCTGAAAAACTCATTATCATGCCTTTCATCTGAATTATAAGAATTCAAGAGAATCGCAGAAGTAATAACATAATTGACGAAATCTGCTGCATGCCAAAAAATTTACATTTTCTGAACTGAAACATGGATGTCTCTGGGTAGAGCTAGCTCTACAATGCTCATTAACACGCCTTTCACCTGAATGATGAAAATTAACAATAATTTAGTTTGCTGATATGACCGAGACATTGTACTAGCTCTATCACCAAAATCAGCTTCTGAATGCTGAAACGTGACTAACCTCTCTCGATCGTCAAACTCTCCGGTGCCGGTTTAGTATGTGGTCTACCTGGGAAAAGTGGTCTACCATGGTATAGTGTGTGGTCTACCACCGAATTGATGTCACAAGGTCTTAAATCGAAAGCACAGTAACAACAGTCGACCATATGAAGATCACAGTCTGTATCACATGCATCCCCCAACAATAAATGTCTGTCGCAAATCTGCCAAGAAACTGAGGAAAATATCATTGTCAGTATGCCAGGTGCGATAGCTGTACTCATCTAGATGGCTTTGGAAGAGCTGCCGGGTGGTGCCGCGCATCATTTTCAGAATTTTGATCTTTGCATCCAGCCAGGACCACTCGGTTCCTTGAGTGTGGGCCTTGGTGAGAGGATGGCATGAAGTTTTCTGGTGGTTGACGGTGTGGTGGCCAAAGCCCAGGCGAAGGAGTCCCCGATATGCTGCCCATTCATTGCTGTAAATGCAGCTGCCAGGTGCTGCGCTGGTCTGGATTAGTGGCACAAGGGTGGCTGCTGGCCGGTCGGTGACGTAAAAGTACCACACGTCCCTCCCGCAGCTCATGCCAAACACCCAGGGCCCATCAACGCGATCATTATGATTGCTGCATTTTTGTGATTTTTGTGCATTTTTGAAATCCATCATGTCATGGGGGTAACATTGCTACAGGAAATCATCATTAGCACACATCAATAATCGCATAAGATGGAAATAGTCATGGTAGACCACATACTAAACCAGTTTACATAGGTAGACCACATACTAAACCAGGTATTTGACGGTAGACCACATACTAAACCGGCACCAACTCTCCTACATGCCAGAAAATGTAAAATTTCTGAAACATGGATGATCTGGGTAGAACAAGCTCGGCAAGTTAGGAAAATAAGACTAGAGTAATGAGTGAACCTTGAAGAGTCATGGTGTCCTGGCGGAATCCTCGATTGGCGACGAAGTCTGGACATTCTGTGGCATCTGGAGGCCGGGCGCTGGGACGTAGATGAAGTGTGTGCCTTCGTACAGCGTCAGAAGACGGGCCAGGGAATGCACTGTTCGCCCATGCTTCAGGTCGCCCACCATCGCGATCTGCAATCACTTCCATTCAGTTCCCAGCAACCCGCATCAGTTGGGCCTCAAAATATTCCGATTTTTGCGATATTTTTGAAATTTTGACAGCCACTAAGGTTGGTAGCGGAATTCGATGTTTCATGAGTCAGTATTAAAATAAACGAAAAAGAACTTCAGGGCTGCAAAAAAAGGAGAAAGGGAACGGTGATTTTGTTGGCAGTGCCGATCTCCTCCCGGATGTTGAAGACGTCGAGCAGAGCTTGTGTAGGGTGCTGTCCAGTGCCATCTCCGGCGTTGATGACTGGCACTCCGCACTTGCCAGCTGCTCGCTCTGGGTCGCCCAGCTTTCCCGTTCTGCCAATCCACAACCATATTCTTCCAAGCAATAGGGAATTCTTTTGGGCTAGTGATTGCGATTCTGAAGCCTGCTCTCTCGGTGAAAAACCATGAAAAGATTGAGTGCCACTTATGCATTACATACTTCAGCACTATTTCCCGTTAGCCATAAGGGCGATGGTAAATATGGGCTGAACAGAAAAAATTGAATTTAATAAAAACAAGAATAACTGGATTGCTCAATTTTAACATGAAATTATGCATCTATGGGGAAAATGGTTGAAAAGAAGTAGGTGGTAAACCTGAGGACAAGTATGTCGGCATAGGAGCCCATGACACGGACGGAGTCTTCCAGGGACTCTCCTTTGAGGACGGAGGAGTTGGCAGCGTCCAGGTTGAGCACTCGTCCGCCCAACCGCTGCATGGCAGCGTCGAAAGAGCTGCTTGTACGAGTCGACGGCTCCAGAAACATCAGAGCCATAACGTAGCCCTGACAGACCGTTTTTAGTTTTGCTTGTTTATCTATTTTTTGGACCAAAATGACCTGATGTTTTAAAATAAATGCAGCTTTAGTGTAATTATGGGCAGAGGGCAGGGCATTATGGGCAATTCAAAACTCTAACTGTATCAAATTTCCTAATGTAAAAGCTCAGCCAATTCAATCCATATTCAAGACTCTCCAAACACCCCATCAAAGTCTGCTGCCAGTCTCATTATTTCAGCTTAGCTTTGTCGACCAGTTACTTGCCTAAGTTTAGGCTTTATGAGCAGCATCAACCCATGAAATCCTGTTAAGGCTTGGAAACCTGCTCCAATTTCATTAATTTCGATATAATATCAATTGCTCAAAAAATTTCTATTTTCTAAAAAATTGCGTTTTTAAATTCTCCAAAATTACAAAAAATCTTTACTAATTTACAAGCCTCCCAAACACCCAAGCCTCACCTTGAGGACGAGCTCTAGGCTCTTGTGTGCCTCCACGGCCTGTTTGTAGGCGCTGGCGAGGCTGAAGAGGCGACGCAGCTGGTCCCTGCTCAGGGCCTCCACCCGAATGAGGCTTCTGCCAAGGAGGCCGCGCGGGGGTCGTGGGCTTTTGAGGTGTCGTCGGGCGGGTGGAGGAGGCGGGGACAGGAGCTCCTCCTCCCCGATGCTCAGACGCAGCATCCCTCGCTCCTCGGCCATCAATGAGCTACGGGTGCTCTGTCGACGCTGCTCCAGCTCCTTCATCACCTGCATTACGTCTACTCAATGAGCTGATGTTTCGGCCAGTATGTTTGTAAATCATCACACTGATCAAGAATCAATGCGAATACGCTGATTGATTGCAAGTCATCATAGAATATTTTTATGTGCTTCAGTAATTTAGTTTAAAAAATAATTGATAATTTTAATCGGTTTCTAAACCCAGACTATAAAAAGGCTAAAAAATATAGAAATAGAAGAGTTAAGCAAAAATTTTTAAAAAATTTGATTTACCAGTTATCCCCTTATAAGAAAAAAGGAAAAGGACCTGTCGCCTAGCTAATCTAGAGGCAGCAATAACCGGTGTGAAGGTGGCCTGGTGAGCCACTCGCTCTGGGGACAACTTGGGTGGTGGCGGTGTCGGCTGTTTGATGTCCGCATAGGTTGTGGCACACCTGGCCGCCCGCCCCATCCACATCGCCCATGTCTCCTCCGCCGCCGAAATAGGCACCATCGTGGCCGCCAAGAAAGCAGGCCTCCGCGTCACCTGCGAAGTCGCTCCCCACCATCTATTCCTCACCAGGTGCAGCTGCGTTTTCCTACCCAGCGATGCCATGTTTCAAGCAATCGACTAAATTGAATTTTGTGCTGATCAAGTAATTCTTCAAGCGTGTCGACGACTCGTTTTTAACGGAAACATGGAACTAAATTGCCAAATAAAAGGCCTATCTCAAGATTGCAAAGAATGAAGGTGATAAGTTTGGCGGTGCAGGGATGATCTGCCAGAAGGACTACGAGAAGTACGGCCTTCCCTGGTGACTAAGGCTGATCAGGACGCTCTCTGGGCCAACCTCAAGGCCATCGACGTCTTCGCCACCGACCACGCACAGCATACGCGTCAGGAAAAGGCTTGCCTTTGCTTCTTGCTGTCGCCCACTTTTCTAGTTTGTCTGCTTAACTGGGCAGAATTTGGCTTATTTGCAGTTCAATCCTATCCTAGTCTAAACCTTTGCATGTTTATGATGGTGGAGTCAAGAATAAAAGAGATTGATAGAAAAGATGGTGGATTAAAGATTTGTGATGAAGATGCGAGGATGGATGTTAGATTGTGAAGTTGGATTGTAGATGGGTGAGAAGCCGCCGCCAGGGTTCCCGGGGCTGGAGACGATACTTCCTCTTCTGCTTGATACCGTGAACAAGGGCCGTCTGAGCATTCAGGACATCGTGGACAAGCTGCACACCAACCCCATGCGCATCTTCCAACTCCCGCCTCAGCCCAAGACCTTCGTCGAGGTTCACCTGCGCCATGAGGACATAAGCTAGCCTGGCAAGGAGATGTTTCAGCCATGAGGCAGTCAGTTAAGAATAATTTCGATTATTAATTCTGTTATCGTTGAGTGAACAAATTATTTTAATAAATTTTAAAGTTAAGAAATTATGTCTTAGGTTAAAAATGTTGGCAAAAAAATTGAAATTTTCAACAGGATGTAGTTGAGGCAGTTTCAGTGTTTCTGGATGACAGATGTTTAAAGCTAAGTTTATTCGTTGACGAGAAAAGTTGAAGTTAATGATGCTTCGATGTGAGCTTTAATATCAAATGCTAACGGGATTTAATTTTCCATGTCAAGTGTCAAACCGTAAAAAAGTGTCATTTTTTAACAAATATCCTGGAAAGCAGAATTGCTCATCCTCAATATCCAATGCCAAATTTTCAAATAGAAAATCAGCTTATGATCGGGGGGGGGTCCTGCTGCCGCCCCTCGCGCTTTCCCCTGCCTTCCCCGCCCCCCCTCCTTTTCCCCCCCCTTCTTTTTCTTTTCGTGTCTCTGTGGGGGGGGGGGGGGTCTCCTCTTCCTCTCCTGGCCCTGTGCTGTGGGTTGGTTCTGCTCCTCCCTTTGTCCCGGCCTTGGGGGGCCTTTTCCCCCCCCCCCGCCCTTTCTCCCTTTTGGCCCCCCCCATTTTTCTTTTTTTTTTCCTTTCCCCCTTTCCCCTGGCCTTTTCCCTCCCCCTTCTTTTCCAGGTCCAGGTCCAAAATTGGTTGAGTAAAGAAACTCATGTAATGAATTGCTATTAATAGCGCTTACGAAGGCAAAATTAACTTTAGCCTTTCTCGCTTTACGAATAATCTTACCTTGAAACATTTTTCAATCAGAAAGACTCAAATTGCCTCAACTGTATCCTGTTGGAAATTGGCATTACAATATTTCTGCCAAATTTTCCAAACAAACACAAACTCCCTCACAGGTGATCATGGACGCGGAGTGGAAGTTGGACGACGGCCAATGCTCCTTCTCCAAGGCCAAATGGACGCCGTTCGCGGGGCGAGAGGGGTGGGGCAGTGTGCATCGGGTGGTTCTACGAGGATGGTGGATGGGCGGATCCTGGTGGAGCCCGGCTTCGGCTTCAACGTCCGCTCTGCTGACTAGAGGATGATGGCCGCCATCTCTCCCCCTCCACTATTGGCCAGTTCTTCGGCCACTTGCCCAGGTGCTGAAAGTTGGTTTTGGCAATTAGTCAAACAATTTTTGGGTCTTTAATGACTGCGCTGCACTTGCACTTGCTTCACATTGCACCAAGCAGGAGCTTAGGGTGCTACATAATTGAAGCGAAACATCAGAAATTGCTTGAGCTTTTGGATTCGATTCACTGACAATTTTGAGGTTGTTTTTCACAATCGAATTCCATTGCATTTTACTAAATAAAAACGTAAAAAGTTTTATACTGTCATTTAGCATAACTGAGATGCATCCTAGAAATAAAGGTAGCAAAGAAATGACCTCCCCTTCCACCTACTCCTCTTCAATCAACAAGTATATGGCGCAGAGCGCAATTGGTGACCGCGGAGCTTCACAGCCCATTATTCGCGATTTCTCAGCATACCCCATTATTCATCGCCAAATTAAACGCAACTTAAAACTGTAGGCAACAAAAAGCTGAACTCTTTTATACACCAACTATTCCTCAACCGAAGAGTCACCTTGTCCCAGGAGGGCATGTCGGGTAGCTTGAGAGGGCCGTAGGTCTGGTTGAGGTACATCTTGAGGCCGGCAGTGCGGGGGGCCATCTTGGACACCGCCTCCGCGTTCTCCGCCGTCGCCCCCGCGTAGAGGCCAAAGTCACAGGTCGCCCCTCCACTCGCCAGCCCCTCCACCAACTCCAACTCCGCCTCGCCCACTAGAGCTGGGCTCGTGTTCGGCATCGCCAGCACCATCGTCACTCCGCCTGCATCAGCAGTTCTTATTTACCGACGATTTAAGAGGCGGTTTTTGAGAGGAGCACGAATGAGAGACCCATGCTTTTTTGACCCCCCTTTTTTATGATAGGAATCAAAAGTACACTATGTGGGAAGTAAAATTCATAAAAACACTTGGGGTCAAAACTCAATATTCATGGCACGACAGCTCTGACAAGTTGGAGGTCGGAAAAATTGAGTTTTCGGCGATTTTTTCTTAAAACTCAAATTGCAGACCCATTCCTTTGCTAAAAGTACCCATGTTGGGTATCGATCGATTTGTTAACATTAGCTGTACACAGCTATGGCAATAGTTTTTAATGTTTTTACCAGAAATTTTCATTTTTTATTGAAAAACCAAACCAATGGCATAAATTGAAATTTTGAAGATTCATGAAAACATAAATTTTTCTCAAATTTTTTGGTTCAAAATCTGGTTTTTGACTTCGCCATCGTATTTTTCATGAAATTTTGGTCCAGAAAATGGGGTCAAACTTGCCAATAAGGGGTGGGCCAGATGAGATATAGACCCAAACATGACGAGAACCAGAAAAATGCCCTATGTTATAGCATAGGGCATTTTTGCTGATGTAAAATTTTGATGCTAAAAAACCTCTCGCTCTTCAGGAACGCAGTACAGCTCAATTTCCTTTTGTGAGCTTATCATAGTAAGCCTTAGTCAGGTACTTGGCAAAAAAAATGCTGGGTTTTAGTTTATATACATGAAAAATTATCCAAAGTGTACGGACAGGTCAAGAATTCGCCCTATGCTACAACATGGGGCAAAGTTGACCAAAAAATTTTTTGCCTGGAATTTTATTTTCAAGGCCCTGAATCGATGGTCTGGTCTCAAATACACCTAAAAATATCATTTTTATGCCTAAATTCATCATATTTTAAGATTAAGTGCTTCAATGTTTTTTGTTCAAATTGGTCCCAAATGAGGAAAACTACAAAGAGATCAGATTTCAAAATATGATGAATTTAGGCATAAAAATGATATTTTTAGGTGTATTTGAGACCAGACCATCGATTCAGGGCCTTGAAATTAAAATTCCAGGCAAAAAATTTTTTGGTCAACTTTGCCCCATGTTGTAGCATAGGGCGAATTCTTGACCTGTCCGTACACTTTGGATAATTTTTCATGTATATAAACTAAAACCCAGCATTTTTTTTGCCAAGTACCTGACTAAGGCTTACTATGATAAGCTCACAAAAGGAAATTGAGCTGTACTGCGTTCCTGAAGAGCGAGAGGTTTTTTAGCATCAAAATTTTACATCAGCAAAAATGCCCTATGCTATAACATAGGGCATTTTTCTGGTTCTCGTCATGTTTGGGTCTATATCTCATCTGGCCCACCCCTTATTGGCAAGTATGACCCCATTTTCTGGACCAAAATTTCATGAAAAATACGATGGCGAAGTCAAAAACCAGATTTTGAACCAAAAAATTTGAGAAAAATTCATGTTTTCATGAATCTTCAAAATTTCAATTTATGCCATTGGTTTGGTTTTTCGATAAAAAATGAAAATTTCTGGTAAAAACATTAAAAACTATTGCCATAGCTGTGTACAGCTAATGTTAACAAATCGATCGATACCCAACATGGGTACTTTTAGCAAAGGAATGGGTCTGCAATTTGAGTTTTAAGAAAAAAATCGCCGAAAACTCAATTTTTCCGACCTCCAACTTGTCAGAGCTGTCGTGCCATGAATATTGAGTTTTGACCCCAAGTGTTTTTATAAATCTTACTTCCCACATAGTGTACTTTTGATTCCTATCATAAAAAAGGGGGGTCAAAAAACCATGGGTCTCGGCCCTTTGGCCCTTCGTGCTCTTCTCGCAAAACGCCTCTTAAAACCTGTGCAAATTGGCTACAGAAACTAAAGCAATGGTTGAGTAAATCAGTGAAACACCATAAAAATGTAACAGGAGACCAATCATGACGCTATAATTGATGCCCCATGACAGATGAAACTCCGATCTTCTTCGAGAATTATCTACACATGCATCGGACCTATCTTACAATTTCCATGAAAGATCGGAGATGTGAGTAGAGGCCCAACCAGCCAGTGCAGCCTGAGTTCCGGTGAGCCAGGTCTCCTTGTGCTCTGCGGCCGGCTGACGCATGTGGACGTGAACGTCGATGAGGCCAGGCAAACGCAGGCGCTTCCCAGCCGACAGACAGTCCACGCTCGCGTTCAACGCCGGCTGACCATGCCTCTTCATCGCCTATCAACCAACCCTCGTATTTTGAGACGTTGATGTTTCACTGCTCCATCGAGAGGTGCATCTCAACTATTTTTAGTGATGCTTCGTCAAGCCATTGGTCTACAACTGCTCATCTAACTGCAAGACGCGGCACCAGTTTTATGAGCTAGCACAATTGTTCACAAATGAAGGTGCCGTATGCTGGCAGCAGCGAGCTATATATATATTGAGGAATCAATTTATATACCTGCACGTTAAAAAGTGATATTCAAAACTCTCCTGTGTTGTAAAAGGTTTTTATTTATAATTGTAACATCGGGTCATTTGGTAACTGGGTCAATTGATTGTAACGACCAATTTTTGCGCGGCCGCAGGCCGCCTGCCGCGGAGGAGCTCTGGCGCCCTGCCCGAAGCGGCGGGTGGCCAAGGCCAGCTTAACCAGTTACCTCATTTTTGCGTCCGTCTTTCCGCATATCCAGTATATGAATGCTAAGCCTTGTCCGTGACGAAGGCATGCGGTGCAGTCCCAATTCAGCATTTTTGGCGTTTAAATGATGTTTTTAGGCTAATTCAGGGCTGCCGAAACTCAATCAGAACTCCCCCAGGTTGCAAAAATTATGATTATACCTCGAAAATGGCAAATATCTGGTACCATCGGCAGGCCAAATGTGGGACTCTTTTCTCCAAATTTTGCAATTCTCTCGAGCAAAAAGTCAAGGAAATACATTTTCTACTAGTGGAATCTGCTGCTTGGACAGTTGCATTTTGTTTTTGGCGCGCAGTTCAGTGTCTCTTTCCATGCACGCCCAAAAACAAAATGCAGATGACGCAGCAGATTCCACTAGTAGAAAATGTATTTCCTTGACTTTTTGCTCGAGAGAATTGCAAAATTTGGAGAAAAGAGTCCCACATTTGGCCTGCCGATGGTACCAGATATTTCTTCCACTTTTAATATAGTATAAAATGTATAAATACTAATTTTATATTGTTGGTTATATTTTAATTTATATTTTATTCGATATATAAAGAATAATAAATAAAAAACTTGTTCAAAAAATATAACAAAAAAATATTTAAAATTGAAAAATATACAATGCAAACTTATTGGTAACTTATTTTTTTGCGAAATTTTCTTGACTTATACTTAGGCCAATCGATTTTTGGCAAAAAATAGTTTTATTTTTGGCCTGGCGATGGTACCAGTTGATTTCCCCACTTTAATAAACAAAATAAAAATAAATGCCTGACAATGATTCGAACCTTCCAATTTTGTCCATCTGCCCAATCGCTTACACCACTACACCACTGGTGCATATGGCTACTTAGATTAAATGAAGAGCTAAATACATGAGGCCCAGGGACCCGGGGAAGGGTGGTGGGGGAATAAATGAATACCTACTATCGTCCATTGAATAGATGCGGAGAAGAAGAAGAAGGAGGAGGAGGAGGAGGAGGAGGAGTTCGGACAAATGGTTTTTTGCATTTTTCATAGTAAAACAAATAGTTTTTTGCAAAAGTCAAAAGATAAACTATAGTCAATTCAATGTTGCTCTTTACATTGCAAAAAGAATTAAAGCAATTGATGCTTTCTGTGACGAGCAGCAGCCTTATCAAAATTAAGATCTAGCAATAACCCTCAAAACATACACCTGGGTCGAAAAGAGGGGCTGGGCGCTGACACTCCGCTAAAGCTCCGTTCGCGCCAGCCCAATTTGTTCAAATTTAGGCCATTTTTCGGGCATTATGCATCTGCGCAGTTTGCAACTGTACCCGGTGAGCTACGATTTCATAAATTGTACAAGGATGGTTAGAAGACCAGAGGAATCAGCATTCCTCCGAGGGTAACCATACATTTCCTGTGTTTGGTGACTTCTTTATGATGTCCCTTCAGGACAGCCAAGTGTTACTTTCACTTGGTGTGGCTGTAATTTAGTTGAGGGTGGGTTCGGGGTTCCTTAAAGAATCAATAAATCAAAAAAAGGCTAATGCATGAAAATAGCTGAGCACCCGTGTAGCGGGACCCATGCAGCCCAACCATTCTTAACTTCCTAATTAACTGTTTCTTTCCTATTTAATTCCACTGCTAAACCGCAACCAATAAGTCATAAAAACATTTTGATCTTTGCTTTAATCCATTTTCCATATTATTTTAGCAGAATTGGATCAAAGGGGCATGCTGGATATGCTATAATAAATCTGAAATATGGAAAATAATAACTGATTGATTTCGATTGATTTATATAACACAAAAGATCATTGAATAGCTAAAAAGGTCTGCACTCCCGATGGAAGAGAAAGCATCCCTAAATGCAAATCAAAACAACACTGAAATTTGACTGAGACAAATACAAAATCGAAAAACTAAAATAATTATCGGATAAAAAATAAAAACTAAATAGATGCAATTAAATGAGGACAAAGTTAACAAAAGAAAAAGACAGAACCAAGCAACAATAAAAAAGAAAACACAAAGCTTATGAATGCAAAAAAACGGGAAATGCACACATAAATTCTGAACATATATAAATACCATCGATGAATAAACCACTCTAAAACGAATTGCTAAAAAATTATTTGCACATTTGAGGAATCTGGAAGAATGTGAAGCTGGATTGTGAATATTCTTTCAATTGCTGAATATTGGAAGGGTCAGCAATTGAATCCAGCTGAATTTCATGCATATGGCTTCAGTGAAAATCTCACTGCAGTTTTCTGTGCAAAGCATTGAATTCGCAATAAAAAAATCAAAACAAATCATCAATTTAATCAAAATTAATTTGCTTTGGAGATTTAATAGATTAATTGTAATCATTTCCGTTATTTTTTAATTAATCGATTCCTTTATTATCAACCATTGCAAGCATAGATTAGCTGGAAAAGGGATATAAATATGAATGAGTTGAATGAGTTGAATAAATATGAGTTAAAATTTACTTAATTTTTGAAAACATTTAAAAAGCTGCTGAAACCGATTGCTCTATAACGATTGCATTTGAGAAAAATTAATCATTAAAAATCTAAATAAATAATGAATGATAATTTAGTATGCTTAAAATTACAAAAAGATTATTGAACCAATCAAATTACAATCAAATGGCGTAAGCAGATTGCAATTGGACCACAGGCTGGGTACCACTTGAGATTTCCAAAAAGATTTAAAAAATAATCTTACTTAAATCAGTCTAAGCAACTACTGAAAATTAATATGATGTGCACTGCAGGCCAAAAGTTAAATCGAAGAAAATAGCAAAAGAAAACCAAAAAAACATTTGGGAAATAGACCAATAAATAAACGAAAATTATGATATGCGCCGCAGGCCCTCCCAACCTAGTCCATAATATTTAAGCTGAGCCTTGTCCGTAACGTGGACAGACGGCGCAGGCCCAATTCAGCAGCTGCAGCGGAAGTGAGCATATTTTTGGGTAATTTGGGGTCGCAGAACAAGATTCTGGCCTGACCAGCTTGCACCAATCACGGGAAAGTGCTTAAAACATCAAAAATGTGACTTTTATCAATGTTTACACTCTGCGCAGTTTTGGGGCTCTACCCAATCTGACCAAGTTTTAGCCATTACACATAAATTTTCCATGCATCTGCAAACCATTGTACCTAATTGGCATACTGACCAAAATTGGTTGGATGCCTACTCCGTTGAGGACCGCCAGGTGTTTGCTCATGCATTCATTTGGTGTGGCTGTAATTTGGCCACTGGGTGGGGGGATCCTTAAAAGAGTCAATTGACCATAAAAGAGGCTTATGCATGAAAAAAGCTGAGCACCCGTGTAGCGGGAACCATGCAGCCCACATTCCAAATTAATTTGAATTGTTTTGCATTTTGTATTAAATTTTTACATATTTATTTTATCTGCAAAATGGCTTTGAAATTGATAAAATTAATTGAAATTTAGTTTTTACCTCGACTTCTGTTAGCAAATTGCGTTCATTTGCAAATTTGAATTCATTTGGTGTGGCTTTTAAAATTGGCTGCTGGGTGGAAGTTGCAAAAAGAGTCGGTAGACGAGAAAAGAGGCACTGAATGCTAGGCCTTGTCTGTAACGAAGGCACGCGGCGCAGTCCCAATTCTGCATTTTTGGCGTTTAAATGATGTTTTTAGGGTAATTCAGGGCTGCCGAAACTCAATCAGAACTCCCCCAGGTTGCAAAATTGGTTTTTAAACCTCGAAAATGGCTAATTTGTTCGATTTTAGGTCATTTTTCGGGCATTATGAATCTGCGCAGTTTGGCCAGATACCCAGCGATGTATGTTTTCAAGGAATATTTAACAGTGATACATTATGCACAGAGAACCACATCAACTTCCACTCAGTGCGATGAATGCATACTCTGCTTTTACCTGATCCTGGAGGGAGAAATGAGATTGAAGGCGGAGAGCATTTTGTATTTCATTATTCCTTTGATTAGATGGAGAAGATCTCATTCTATATTTATCCAAATAATTAGCATTAATTGATTGAGTAATGCAAATATTCTTACCAGCTAGCAGCATCGATGCGAGCAAAAATGAGCTTCCAATTGATAATGAAAAAAGTGAAGGAATGATCAAAAATAGCGAACAAAAACTTTCTATAAATCATAAAAAACCTAAATAAATAAATTAAAACTGATCTCCAGTAAACTAAAGGGTTCATTCAATTCAAATTGTGCAACATAACATTTTTAAAATATAAGAAACGAAGGAAATGGTAAACAAGAAAAATTATTCAGCCAAATTATTTTTGAAAAGCCTACCCTTTTGAAAAACCATTTTAAAAAATTGATCAAGTTGCAGTGTTCTCAAATTAATTTTGCATAAAAGAAAAACAAATATGCTGTAAAACTAACAAAATCGCATAAATTATGAACTATTAAAAATATACTAACAACACAAAATAAAGACATGGATTTTACAAAACCAAATTTATAAGCTTTGCTAATCACCAGAACTATAATAAAAAATGAGGAAATAAGGTAGGATAAGATGAAAAAGGAAAAATGCAACCTAATGACAAAAAATATTAATCAGGATAAAGTAAAAATTCAATTTTGTAAAAACAATAATTAAGATTAAAAAAAGAAAAAGCCCCAAACAGACGCATGAAAAAAGTTAACATAAGAAAATAGCCAAAATTAATAAAAAAAAATTCAGATGAAAATTTTCAAATATATAAATTCAAAATACACTTATCAATAAACGATAGTTATGATGTGCGCCGCAGGCCATCCCAACCTAGTCTTCCATAATATAAAAGCTGAGACGTGTCTGTAGCGTGAGCACGCCGCGCAGTCCGAATTCAAGCTGTATCTTGGAAGTTAGTAGCTTATAGGGTAAATCGTGGCCGGGGAACACGATGGCATTATAACCAGCTTGATCCGATCACGGGAATGTGCTTAAAACATCAAATGTTTGGGTAAAATGTTCATTTTGGAGGGTTTTTCGGCCATAGCTTTTGCCTGGAATTGAATTTCGCAATGCAGTTTGTTGCATTCAATAGATATCAACTTTACCTGCAAAATGGCGTTGGAATTCTTAAAATCGGTTGAGAATTGGCTGAGCTACAGCTAAAACAAATTTTAGCTAATAAGCCTTTCTGGCGGCCTACCCAGGCCTCCAATGTTTCAGTGGATAGTGAAGTAAGCTGTGAAAGGACAGTTTATTCGGCAGCATTTGAGTGTTTAAACCTAAATGGCTTGCTTGATTCTGCCATATCT
>JASANA010005612.1:0-67320 GCA_030248095.1 Ptycholaimellus sp. GST1_10 | reverse complement strand
GCTTAACGTGAGAATAAACGTGTGCCAACGTGTGTGAGTTGTCAATAGCAGCTGAAGGCGTTCCACTAGTTGGATGACTCAGGCTTGTCCTTCTGTGTCACCCCACGAGTTTGTTTTAAGAATAAAAGTGAGACGAGGAAAAAACAACGCGTGTTTCTTTGGCATTTTGGAGGGAAAGGATGGCGAGGCAGGCAGGCAACACAGCCCTCTGTAGTTTTAGTTTTTTGCACTCAAGCCGACATTTCTCAATGAGCTGGTTTTTCTTCCGCTTCTCTTCGTTCTTTTTCCGCTCTTCCTAAAACATTTCTGCCAGTATTGCTTGTTTTGCGGAAGCAGTAAAGAAAATATCTGGTACCATCGGCAGGCCAAATGTGGGTCTCTTTTCTCCAAAATTTGCGATTGCCTTGAGTAAAAAGTCACGGAAATACAATTTCTACTAGTGGAATCTGCTGCTTGGACAGCTGCATTTTGTTTTTGGCGCGCAGTTCACTGTCTCTTTCCATGCGCGCCCAAAAACAAAATGCAGATGACGCAGCAGATTCCACTAGTAAAAATTGCATTTCCTTGACTTTTTACTCAAGGCAATCGCAAATTTTGGAGAAAAGAGACCCACATTTGGCCTGCCGATGGTACCAGATATTTCTTCCACTTTTTATATAGTGTAAAATGTATAAACACAAATTTTATATTGTTGTTTATATATTTAGTCTAGATTTTATTAAATAAATGAATAAAAACCAACGCCGTGTTTCTTGGCATTTTGGAGGGAAAGGATGGCGAGGCAGGAGATGGCACCTGCGCTGATGACGACCAACACAGCCCTCTGTAGTTTTAGTTTTTTGCACTCAACCCGACATTTCTCAATGAGCTGGTTTTTCTTCCGCTTCTCTTCGTTCTTTTTCCGCTCTTCGTTCTTTTTTTCCTGCTGCTTCGCCTTATTCTAAAACATTTCTGCCAGTATTGCTTGTTTTGCGGAAGCAGTAAAGAAAATATAGCCCATGGAATAAGAGAAAGGAGGTAGTTTCCGCCGTCCAGAATCTTGCTACCCAGAGCCGACAGAGCCCCCTACAGCGAAATATATTTCTCAATTAGTTTCAGTGTGATATTCATGAAATCTAACCTCGCTCACCTTCTTCGATACCCAGGGCAATCCTGGCAGCATAGCTTTCTCTCTCTATTCACCTGCATTCGTTGCTTGCGATTCTGCTTGAAACTTTATCTATCTAACCTGTCGCACTATCGACTCTTCCCAATAGAGGCTGGCAGACAAGATTTACTTACATATGGAGAAGACTGGCTGCGCGTTTCTGTTAAACGCAACGCAGCGTTTTTATTTGCATTCTTTTGAAAAAATGAGCCAAAGCAGAATAAGCTTTCAAAAATAAAGAAGAACATGATTTTGTCGAATTAGCATTTATGATAATGAATAGTCTCTAATTAATCCATCTGCTATTGCTATTTTGACACAATTTGCCGCGGGCTTTTGTGAAACGTTAGAAAAGGATTGAAAGCCCGCCCAAACTATGACCTCCCAGTGGGGGAACTGCGCAAATTCCTGCAACAGCATTCTCAGCAGGCAGCTAAGCATTGTCCCTTAGCCCGGTGAACTTTGCCCTCTTCCTTGGCCTCTCTGCTTACGTCACTATATTTGCTCTTCCTGCCCGCGCGCGGCGAAATGCCAGCACTCTTCCCCTATGAGCCCTGAAGCCCCCAACACCTGTCGGCAGGTTCTTCCTCCTCTTCTTCTCCTCCTCGCCCACAACCTCCCCCATTCAGGTGGCGGTGGCGGAGGAGCCTCGCGGCTGGTTCACATGGGTGCCCACTAGCATGAAGGCTTTGCTGGATGCGGAGCGTCGGATCCTTCGCGGTTTTTGCCCTCTTTTCAATCCCATACTTCTGGCAATAAAATGCCAAACGAATGACAACAGCTGTGAAGACGGCCTGGGTGGGTCGCTACGCGCGCGTGGGTCGGGAGGGAAGCGAGGTGTGGACGGTGAGTCTGGAGAAGGAGGCAAAGGAGGCCGCCACCCCGCTCGTCCTCGTCCACGGCTTCGCCGGCGGCGTCGGCCTCTGGGCCCAGAACCTGGACGCACTCGCCGCCACCAAACGCTCCGTTCACGCCTTTGACCTATTAGGTTGCCCCTACAACTCACTTTCCATCTGGCCTGGGCGAACTTGTATTTGTGGCTGTTGCTAGGCTTTGGTCGATCCAGTCGGCCGAAGTTCAGCCGGGATGCGACACTGGTGGAGGCAGAATGGGTCCAGTCCATTGAGGATTGGCGCAAGGAGATGAAACTGGACAAGATTATCCTGCTTGGCCACTCGCTTGGTGCCCACATTTATTCAAGCCCTCTTGTACCAATGGCTAATGGCACAGGCGGCTTCCTGGCCTCCTCCTACGCCATCGAGCATCCGGAGCATGTTCGCCATCTCATCCTGGTCGATCCCTGGGGCTTCCCTGCCAAGCCACTGGACATGGAGCGCCAGGTGCCTCATTTCTATTTATTCCTAATGCCGAGACTTTGAAAGCTTCAGATCCAAATCCCGACGTGGGTGCGTGCAGTCGCGCGCATCGTGAGTGTCTTCAATCCGTTGGCCAGCCTTCGAGTGGCAGGCCCCTACGGGCGAGCCATGGTGAAGCGCTTCCGACCGGATCTTGGCCGTCGCTTTGCCGCCGCCCACCCCGACGACCCTGACGGAGAAACCCCTGACGAGGAGGCCATCTACGACTACATCTATCACTGCAATGTACAGGTACCACCATCTCCCGCCTATTCCTCTCTTCGAGCCCTCAATGAGCGGGAACCGTCAGACCCCAAGCGGGGAGAGTGCCTTCAAGACGCTGAACGAGAGCTTCGGCTGGGCCAAGCGGCCGATGGTGGAGCGGCTGCCGAAGCAGCTGGCGCCCAGCGTCCCCATCACCTTCCTCTACGGCAGTCGCAGCTGGATCGACTCAGGCCCCGGGTCATCCTCCATCAGCTCTCCTTCTCAACCTTCAATTGAAGCCGATTGAAGGTTCTATGTGGAGGGCCAGCGAGCGGGCTCCTACGTGGCGGTGGAGATGGTGGAGGGGGCCGGGCATCACGTCTACGCCGACAGGGCTGACCTATTCAACGCCAAGGTGGCCGAGGTCTGCGCCCGCGTGGACTCCGGCCAAGACGTCGTCCAGCCCGGAGAGCCCCTCCACCACCCTCCGCTCATTGTCTCCTAGCCCATTCAATTCCCTGTGAAGCTAAAGCTGTACTTTTCGCTTCAGCCGTGCCCTGGTCCTTTAGTCAAAAGTAGGTGAGTGGACATTTTTGGCGGTTTGTTTTGGTACAATAATTTCGGCAGCAGCCTTAATGTTTTGATCAACATTTACAAAGTGTAGGAACTGCTATTTCGCCTGTAAATATGCAAAGGATTTTCGGGCGCCCATTTTGTACACCTCAACCTGCTGTGATTCGGGAAGAAAAAGTCATATCTGCGTACAATATTTTTAAGCTTGCAATGACATCACAAAGCTTGCAAGGATCAGATTTCAGAAAACCCGCATAGCACATGCATTCAAGAAAGCTTTTGGGGCAATTTCCCAAACAGCTATAATAACCCTGAATAATTTCTAGTGCCGCTATAATACATTGATGATATGCAAAGATATATAAAGTGGAACATGACTGCATTCTTTACACCTTTCAAACCAGGATAATGCTTGTTCTGTTATTCCTTATAATCTCAGGTTAAATTAAACGAAAATGGGTTTTACAATAATAATCAATGGCTAGTAAGCATCGTCTAAGTCCTCTGTCTTTTATGCATGAAAAGAAATTCTGTTTCTCAGCTGTGACTGGTGCGGGAAATGCTGGAGGGACGACATCGGCATGGAGGACGACGGAGGGCGCGATAAAAAATCAAAGCCGCCTATTCGACCAGGTTGAGGACATCTACATCTATGCTCAAGCCCAGGCCAATCGTTCAAAGCGCCACGTCATTTATACTCCTTGCACTGTCCAGGTGAGCCCCTGTCACTTTGTCTGGGAGACGAAGAAGCAATTGGTCCCTTCCATGATTTGCTTCCAGAGGGCAAAGCTTGATTTCAGTCAATGAGCGGCCTCTTCCACTGCATCAAAGCCTGTACGCTGAACCAGTGCGGCTATGCCTACTGTAGTGCTTATTTTGCCGGTGCTTGTCGCCGCATCTGGTACATGGTCTGATTCATTCGCGTCTACTTTTGCTACTGCTAAAAAGCCAGTCTATGTACCCGTGCAGTGTGGGCTTGTGCATTTGGGTGGGATCTAAAAGGATTCTAGGCGGGAGGATGTATGTTGCAGACAGCTTCGCAGATGCCTCGATCCGGCGACACTCCTTCCGGGTGTTCGTAGGGATGCATGCCGTTGATGTTGCCTCTGCAAGAGCAAAGAAGGGAGAGGTGGTAGAGTGTGGAAGAGCAATGAAGGAGGAGGAACGGGGGTCGATAGTTGCAGGCGAGGACGTAGCGGTCTTGGGGGGTGACCTCGCTGATGGCGCAGCCGACCTCCACCGACTCCCTCCACACCAGCTGCAGAGACGGGATGAGGAGGCGAGCCAAAGAAGATAAGAAAGGCAACGGCAGTGTAGTGGCCGCACTGTTTCCCCTCGGCGCAGGTGTTGGTGACATTGTCGTAGTGTTTCTTCTCGTCGTCGCACCAGTAGTGGTTGGCCTGCCAGATCATGTAGTCCTAGAAAGAGGGAGCGAGGGGTGAGGGCAAAGAGCAAAGAAAGAGGGCAATGGACGAATTTGTTGACGTCTTTGATGTCCCAGCGAGAGTCCATGGCTCTGGCCAGGTTCTCACCGGCGGCTTTGCCTTTCAGGAATTTGCAGCGGTCACAGAGTTTGGAGTGGTCGATGCCCGTCTTGTCATTGATGTAGTATCTGGCGAACTCGGCCAGCTCGTCGTTCCATTTCTGCCAATCATTTCTCTCCATTTCTTCTCCAAAAAAGCATTTGGAATGAGGAGTCAACCATGGGCTTCAGTTCACCGTATTGAGAGTCTTTGACGAGAGAGCGACATCGGTTGGCTTCCTCCAGTATCTTGGCCTTCGCGCGTTCCGTCAGTGGATTGGCTGCAAAGCACTGATATCCATGAATGCAAAAAAATCCGCACTAACTTGGCATCTGCTTTGGTGCAGGTTTGGTCGTAGTAGAGGTTGTTGTCGGGGTAGTGGTAGGTTTAGTTGAAGTTGTGCTGGTAGGCGTTGATGTCGTCGATGTAGTGGTAGGTTTAGTTGTCGTTGAAGTTGTGGTAGGCTTTGATGTCGTCGATGTAGTGGTAGGTTTAGTTGTCGTTGAAGTTGTGGTAGGCTTTGATGTCGTCGATGTAGTGGTAGGTTTAGTTGTCGTTGAAGTTGTGGTAGGCTTTGATGTCGTCGATGTAGTGGTAGGTTTAGTTGTCGTTGAAGTTGTGGTAGGCTTTGATGTCGTCGATGTAGTGGTAGGTTTAGTTGTCGTTGAAGTTGTGGTAGGCTTTGATGTCGTCGATGTAGTGGTAGGTTTAGTTGTCGTTGAAGTTGTGGTAGGCTTTGATGTCGTCGATGTAGTGGTAGGTTTAGTTGTCGTTGAAGTTGTGGTAGGCTTTGATGTCGTCGGTGTAGTGGTAGGTTTAGTTGTGGTAGGTTTTGATGTCGTTGAAGTGGCGGTGGTGGATGTGGAGAGATGTGGGGGTTGAGTAACGGCATTGTCAACACTGGACATAACAGCGTGGAGCTGAGATTCCAGGCGAGGGCTCATGGCATCAGCATACTCCGGCTTCTCCATTTCCACATTCATACAGCTTACCATGACTGCAGAGGAGAAATGGCTCAGGTTGAACTGAGGCGGAAGTTTGGGAGCACCATGAGGGTCATCGGTGCCGTAGCACTTCTTGTAGACAGGCGTAAAAATGTTTTGGTAGGCGTTCTTGATGGCCTGACGCTCCTGGTAGGAGGTTGCCTTCACCAGCTCCTCCTGTGTCGCCTTCCGAATGGCCATGGACACCTGCCGGCTCTGCAAATCGCCTCCTCTCCTCCTCTCGTCCATTTTGCCAGGGAGTGGAGCGGGCGACAGCTTTGAAGACGCGCTGACGCTCCACTCGCTTCGCCCTCTGACACGCCGCGTCGCACGTCTCACGCTTCCCTCGCACCACATTTCTCCACCCCTCGCACTGGCACACCTTTTCAACTGTCTTTTTGCTTTCCTCTGAATGTTAAGTAAACTAAAGCCGTATTTTGTGCCAAAAATGGCATGGCTGGCTGGTCAAAAGAGAAGAGACGTTTAACCAGTCATGTTATACATGTATATGTCATGTTATAATTAGTGAAGAAAGAAGTTGAAGGGTACCAGAAAGGCGAGAAGTAGGCTGAAGTGGAGGGGCAGTCTCATGACTGGTGCCTAGGGAGGGTTTTGGTGTGCCAGGGTGTGGAGTGGGAGGTCTGGTCGCTGAGAGGAGCTCGGCTCACTCCTTTGAATGTCGATTAGTGATTCGTTTGCTCTGTCTTTCGCTCATTCTTATGCTGTCTACTTCCGTTCTATTCTCTTTGCTGCATTGCACCTGAACCAATATCATCTTCTTTTTATTATAACTAATCCCTGCAATAAAGTTATGGAACTTCTTAAACTAAAACAAAATGAATAATCAAAAATTATTAAATAATTATAAAAAAAGTACAAACACATTTTAATTTTTTTCTAAAAAAATTTAATTATTTTTTAATGGGTTACAGTAGCAAAAGTGCTTTGATCGCAAGGCTTGACGTGGCATAAACTTTCAACTCCCTGGCGAAAGTAAACGCTGCTGCTACGATGTCATTAATGCCAGCCATAGCATTTGATTTCTTCTACTACGTCCCATTCCTTGTTCTTATATCGCCCAAAAGTCATTCTGTCAGAAATTATGCATAACGTTGATTTTTATTTCAATTTTCTATTTTTAGAATGTTCTCTACACAGGTGCATTGAGTTTATTTTCTGACGTTAACTTTCCGCTTTTTTTCTGTATGCAAACTAAATGATTCACATTGTTGCAATTTGAGAAAAATATGAATTAGCCACAGCGAATTATGCGATTTTTCACAGCAAATCAACCTATTAGCGATGCAGCATTATTTTCCAGCCAGCAAAATTGAGCAAGCGCTAAAAGAGGAGCACAATTGGTTGTAAAAATGCAATTTAGACTCAAGTCAAGCGAACTGGGCGTCTCGGCCTTGGGCCACTGGTGCTGAGCACGGCAAAGACGATGCAGATGACTAAGAAAAGCATCACTCCTGAAACGCCGTAAAGCAGATGGAAGATGTACTCCGATCGCAGCGACTCTTGGATCAGCTTGATCGACTGCAACTGCTGCGTAAAAGACATCAAAGACAGGACTGCAGACTGACCTTGGGAAAGCGATACTGGCGAACGGAGAGAACTGCGGAGCTCTTGTGGAACATGAGCTGGAAGACGGCGACCCAGGGCTGCAGGATGGACAGAAGTCGGTAGGGGTCAAAGACCACGCTGGCGTTCAACGCCGTCGCATTCAGGCGCTTGAGCACCACCAACTCCACCGCCTCGCAGCCCACCCGCGTCAGCACCACCGAATCCGCTCGCACATTCAGGCTGCACTCCCATCCTCTTATCAGCAGTGGAAAGGAAGGAAGGAAGGTGTACATGACGCCGGGACATCTGTCCGGCTGTGAGCGGCAGTAGCGGTTGATCCGCTCGGCCAGGAAGCTGCGCAGTTCCCAGTGCACGCGGCCCCAATTCAGCTCCCGCAGGCAGGCTCCGCTTGGACGGCCGCCGTGGAAGCGAAGGGACAGGACGCTGATTCGCCCGCCGCCCCCACGGCCCAGCAGTGGGTGGCAGTCCGGGTACAGCTCTCAACACAAGCCCCTTGCTTGCTTATTATGCTTGGGATAGGAAAGAAGAAAACCGGAGAACTCGCCGCTGCCCTTTTGGCAGATGCAGGTGAAGTACTTGCCGCGGTTGCAGATGAGGTCGCTGTTCGTGGCGCACATCTGTGTAAATGGTGTGTAAGTGAGTGAGAAGATTAACACTTGGAAAACCTGAAGGAGGGGGAGAAGGAGTGTGCAGGTGGCGAAGAAGTGCCAGGCATGCCTCATTTCACATCCTAGCCAGCCTGTCCTCCTACGTATCCGCAAAGGCTAAGGGCCCCAGCATAGGAGCACGTCTGCAAATTGCTAAAGCTAAAAAAGAACAATTGCCGCAAATGGATTCCAGCAGCTGGATTGTGGCTCAGTGGCTTCCCACAATTCAGGGGGGAGCTTGTGATAGGGGGGAGCCTGGAAAGAGGATAGATAGATGGCGGTTGTTGATGCGTCCATAGGAAGGGAGGGGGGAGTCGGCAGGCCTCTTTGTATTCTGCACCCGCCCATCGCCTTGGTGCCCTAGCCTTTAACATCCCTTGGCTCTGAGCCTAATGGTCCCTGAACGCTGCTCCCTCCATTCCGCCCCAACACCCTATCCTCACTTACTCCTCCTCCCTACTACTCCTTCCACAACCACCTGTGCGCATCTTCCTTCCTCAAATTAGTTTCATTGCCGCTGCAGAGCAATTTGCACGCTGAATGACCGTCTACGCCATACGGCTGGCTGACAGACGAGATCATACGGTTCACTGGACTCGTCTCACTTTCCCCTCCTTTTAATGAGTCTTTTTAAGCTTCCCAAGAGAAAGGCATTCTAAATTCTAAGAAGAAGGAAAATGAAGCTCTTCGCGAAATTAGTTTTAGTTTTTGAGCAAAAATCGATGCAAAGGCCCATCCGCCCCAGCTGGAGGAATGGCGAGGAAGAAGAAGCCATAAATTTACATACGCTTGGCAACGCTTCGATTCCAGCAAAATAAATCTTCTAGGCAGTCCCCTACGGACCCACCAGACAACATATGTCCCTGCATTTACAAGATAATAACCTTTTTTGAAGAATCTCATTCAAGACGGCTAAAATGTATTCACAAAATGTTCATACCAATTTCATTCTACCAATATGGAGCGTATTCGGTGTGAAGGTTTCAGAGAAGTTGTGGACTGGAGGATATGTTGGGGCAAGTTGAGCAATAGAATTACAGCGCATGGTCGGCTGGACAACGTAATTTACATTGAAGTGCCCGCTCTGCCCTGCTCTGGCCTGGCCTATCCTCTGGGCCCCTCAAAGCCTATCCTCTGGGCCCCTATCCTCTGGGCCCACCAGCCCTTCTACTCTCCTTCTTGCTCTAGCCAATCGTCTCAGTAACCCAAACCAAAAAGGGTAAACTGAAATTGTGAGCACTAGAAGACCTTTAGCCAGCAGGTGGGGTTTACATGGAAGACAAAAGTGGGCGCCCACCTGGAGCCGGCATTGAGAAGAGGGACTTTGTTCACAGCTGGGCAGTGACACCCTTCCTTTCCCTCCACAAAGCCTCTTCACTTGATGCCAAATCCAGCCGCCACTCCAACCTCCACCTACTCCACCCCCTACTACCTCCACTTCAAACACCCCTGCTCACTCTACTGCCATGCGGATAGAGAGAGGCCTTGCCCTCAACCTTACAGCAGGTGAAAAGGATGTTTCAAAGCGGAAGACTGGATAAAAGGACGCCCGGCCATTTCATTTGACGAAGACAGATTTGCCATTTCACGCAATGCCAGCCTCCCTCAGTGCAGTCCCCTTTGCCAGCAAAAAAGATGGGGCATAGGAGAGGGGCGATAAAATCAGAGTCAAAGCGACACGCTGCCGCATGCAAGCGGCATAAATCACCTCTCCCACATGCCAGCCTTCATTTCCCTGGTCTCCTGAGGGATCTTTATCTGTCCCTTACTTTCTACAAACTCTGCTCTACTCTAGTGGGGAAAGAACTGGATTCATCATAAGACTTATCCCTGATTTCTAACAGGATCAAATAAATTGCAACAAGTTAATTGTCGGAAAGAGAATTAGAAAATGGGAGCGAAGGCAGGCGAAGAATGAAGAAAAGAGAGAGAGCTGGAGCCCCTTCCACGTCCCCGGCTTCAAATGGAACTGGTCTCTGGGCATGGTGGTAAAGAGGTGTGGCTGGCTCCCCGCCTCCTTTTATCGCTTCACGCCTCAGCGGACTCCATGACCGCCTCGCTTGCTTCCCTCCTCTACTCACTCCTCACCTCTTGCATCCTCTACTCACTCCCCCCTCCTCACCTTCACCTCCTCATCACCTTCCTCCACCACCCGCCTCTCCAATCATTTTCTTCTCATCCTCATCAGAACCCTTTTCCCTGTTGCCAGAGACTTGGAGAAGATGGGCGACTGTGGAGAAGATGGATGGGTCGGCTGCCTTAGGAGGAATGGGAGCTGGCCGTTTGTCCAGGCACTGGCGGACGTCATTCCAGGCTCTTTTGCTACAAGACAAAGTGCTAATTCCTGAGGCTGAATTCCATTTCGGCTGAGCGATGCGGGGGGAGGGAATTGGCGGAAGGAAGAGGGATAAGACATTCATTTGCCCCGCGCCATTCCTTTTCCGCACAGCTGCAATTCTCCTCCCCGCTTTCCACTGCGCCAACATTTGTCTTGCTGCGAATGTGCCGCAGAGGAAGGATAGAGGCTTTCTCGCATTTTCCCTGCCCCAAGCACAAGCTGATCAAACGCTGCCTCTCAAAGCGCAAAGCTGGGAAACGGCGTCATTTCGCGAAGCTCATCCACTCGCTTAATGGCCACTCATAATGGGCGGAGTGGAGAGCTTTTATGCCCGCCCATAGTCTGCTGGAATGAGCTTCCCAATCCTAGTCAGCTTTTTAGTGGTGGTTAAGTAGCTGCCTCTGCTGGCTTGCGGCTATGCTCACTCTTAGGAAATGGCGGATTATATTGCTGTGGCAATTTTGGGCTCTACAATTACGAGGGCAATGCGATGATCTATCACATTCGCTAGGCAACAGCAGAATCCTGGAAATCTTTTTTCCTATTCCCAATGCTTTGAAGTTTTAAGCGCAAGGTATACACATGCACTATTTATAACTAACACTGCTTATGCCAGCAGTCAGTCGAATTTGATTCTTTAATAGGCGCCGTTCAATGTGGCAGGCAGCAGGAAGTATTTAGTGGTCAAAGAGTTTCCGCCATTCGGCCTCCCTCTATTCTCCCTTTTTACTCTCTTCTCCCTTTCCACTAAGACTGCGATAGCCAGCAACTCAAAAAACGGCAATCTCAGTGCTAGCGCGTGCAGTTGAGGACAAGTGAAAGGGGCTTGGGTGGTGCTGGCGTACTTTACGCCGCTGCAGGCTTTTGTTCTGGCACACTTTGCACCCTCATCAATCTCGCTCCACTCGCCCCAGAGCTCTTTCACCGCTTGTGACGACATTTGCCCAGCCTCTCTCTTCCTTTTTCCGGCATCTATCTTCGCGTTTCCCCCCTTTCTTGTGTAGATGGGAAAGGAAGGGAGTGGTAGTAGGGTCACATCTGTAGAAGCTGATGAGGATGAGCAGAAAGGCGGGCGATACGTTGGGAGCTGGCTCAATCGATAGAGGAAGGAGTGGGGAGTGCCTTTGCTCTTTTACGAGCTCAGGCTCAGGCTGAGGAGAAGAAAGGAGGCGGGACGGGACAAGACTAGCCGCCCTCGTCTTCTAGACAGAGATGGAAGGATAGGCCAATTGCAATTCCACTCCCTTCCCTCCATCCCCCTCCATTGAGGCAGGAGACTGGAGTTGCTATCAAATCTATCATTCGCTCTGCCCAACGCTAGAATCAGGCTACTTTTACGAATACCGTTTTCTTACGCGAACAAGGGGTGGTAATAGAAAACAGCTGGATGAACATTATGCCTAGCCCCTTTTTCTGGCTGATTGGTTTAGTGCGGGCTTTATAAGCGCGGCTTTCCCACAGTCAAATGACCCTGAATGCATTGCATCAACATATGCAGAGAGAAGGCAAAATAGGGCAAATGAAAGGCTATGGGGAAAAGTGGATATAGCTAGCGTGGCAGCAAAGCGAGGCGAAGAATGACCATCTCATATGCGGGGAACTTTGGGCGCTTGCTGGTGCGATGGAAGGGCTCCATTTGGAAAAGCGTCTGGAAGGAGCTCCTCGCCTTCCTCATCCTCTACTACACCATTCGCCTCATCTACTTCTTCATACTCAATGCCCAACAGCAGGTCCGCATCTCCTTTTCTAACTAACCATCCAAGGGACAAAAAGGTGTGGTTTCAGACGACATTCGAGTACATCGCGCTGATGTGCGATGAGTACACGCGGCAAATTCCGTTGACCTTCTTACTTGGTTTCTATGTGTCCAACATCGTTCGTCGCTGGTGGGATCAGTTCCAGGAGATCCCGTATCCAGACACCGCTCTCTGGTATTCATTCTATCCTTCAATCTTCACACTTATCATGGATTGCTTGAGCTTGTTGGACACGCTGTTACCTCCGGGTAGCTGTGCCAACGCGGACCTTAAACGGCACAATGTCGCCCGATGGCTCTGCCTTACTGCGGCCCTCGTTTACAGAGATATCTCTGTCAAGGTCTCCAATTTTATCCATTTCGTTTTCTTGGGGTACTTTTCTGATTGCAGATTAGGAAACGATTCCCAACCATAGAGCACTTGGTGTCCGTGGACCTGATGACGGAGCAAGAGCACGAGCTTTACAAAGCAAACGTAGCTTTTCCAATTGTAGAGAATTACAGCCAAAAATTATGAATTTATAGGGCGAACAAATCCGTTGGTTCCTTCCGCTGCAGTGGACACAATCCGTAAGATTTTTTCTACGTTTAAAGATGGGATGAAATGGAAGGAGGGAAGATAGGTGGTGCAAGAGGCTAAGAAGGAGGTGCCGATGGATGGGCCAGCCCTAGCCATGTTTTACAAGTGCATTGCTGAGATGCGCAATTCTTACCGCAAACTTTTTTGCTATGATTGGGTGAAGATTTGCTTACAGTCCTTCCAATAATTGTGACCATTAGCTTTTAGGTGTGTATTCCGTTGGTGTACACGCAAGTAGCAGCTTTGGCAACCTATGGCTTCTTTGCATTCGCTTTAATCGGTCGCCAGTTCCTAAACACAGAAAAAGTTATTAGAGGTAAGTTTTACGCTCTCACTGCAAATGCTACGTCAAGAAATAAATGCCCTTAACTTTGTTAGGCCGAGAAGTAGACTTTGTGGTGCCATTCTTCACAATCATCCAGTTTCTCTTTTTCGTCGGCTGGTTCAAGGTTCACTGACTTGGTGATGAGGAGAATAGCCTGGGAACTTGTGGGATGCAGGTGGGGCAAGATTTGATGCGTCCATTTGGGACAGACGACGACGACATTGAGCTCTCCTACATTCTCGACCGTCACGTCTCCGCCGCCTTCTCCATGACCTCCCCTTCTTTTTGGCACCTCAACCTACTCACTCACTCATTGTCTCTCATACTCACTCACTTGACCTGCAGCGCTTCGCCGAAAGTGAGCGAAGGTCGCTTCTGGCTGGAGCCGAACGCGAAGCTGCCGCACACCAAACTCAGCGCCAAGCTTCCCGACCACCCGCCCAAGGTCCCCATCTGAGGAAGGCCTTTCACATTGCCTACAGCTGCCCCTCCTCCAAATGATCTCCAGCTCTTTTCGCAAAAGGCGACAGATTCTGCGAGCCTATTGCTCAGTTGTAACATTCTAGTTCCATCTGCATCGAGCGGATAGGCGCATCTGGGCTGAGCCGCAAGTTAGGGCACAACTCTTTCAGCTCACTAACTCACTCACTCCTTTCCCCCTCACTCAAAACTCACCCGCAGATGCTTGCCATTCAGCTTTCTACACAGCGGGTGCCTGAAAACCGTGAAAGCATGCGATTGGGAAGATGCCTGTTGCAGCTGCACGCCTACGTGAACATTCGGAGCGAGTCGGACGGAGCCATTCAAACGGTTGCTGGCAGCGCCAACTTGCGGGATCAGAGCAGAAAGAAGACCAAGCGATGGCGACACTTCTAACATCCTCCCCTTCACTCTCTCACTGCACCCCCACCCCTGCTCACCCGCAATGCCCATTCCCATCCTTTTCCATTCCCTCATTCATCAAATTGGCCCATTATTTTCTTGTCTGACTGCGCTTTAAAAAATAATTTTAAATTTGGAATAATAATAATAAATAAAAAAAGTCTGTATATTGATAAATAATAAATATAAAAAAAAAGTCTGTATGTTGATTAATTCTGTAATCAAATCAAATAAATGCTTCCTATAATAAACACGCATTTGTTTGTATTTGCATACTGGTAATAACCCTGTTGAAAGACAAATTTAGTCTACATTTACCGGACAAATAAGGTTAGCATTTGAGAAATGCTATAAAATTTCTGCTAAGTAAAACTGAAAAATCAAATCATGCAGCATTAATTCAATGGATAATTTCTGTACATAAAACATTTATTCAGTCAAAACAACACGATTACCAACATTACCAACAGGATAATATTAATTCCTAAAATTTGCATTGCCCACTGCCACGCTTCTGAAACAAGCATGCCAGCAAGAAATAATCTCTCACCTGATTGTGCAAGGTTCAGTCGAATGCTTCCTTGCGGCCAGGCTTTTCGCTTCATTCCAATGCACTGCTGGGATGTTATTGATGACTACCTTTTACGCGAGGATGAAGACATTGAGTGTATCCAAACGGAGGAAATCCAGGAAGACCTATCACAAGCAGAGAGAGACACGGCAAAACACCTTTGTAAAATCGCCTATCCCGGCGCTGGATGATTTCGCGAGATTCGTAAGCGTGCCCAAACGGGAACCTGGGCAGGGTGCAGAGATGAGAGGAAGGTGGAGAAGCAGGATAGGGAACAGAACCTTGTCCCAGTCAGGGACTTGGCGCAGATAGGGCATCCATTGATGCGCCATCACCTGCGGCAAGGAGGTGAAGCCGGCGTGCGCCAACCGACTGTCCAGCTCCCACGTCACCACATAACTGTCGTCCGCCTCCACATGATACACTATTGTATCCTACAGGCAGAGCTGGTTGCTGAGGGTAGCGAAAGAAAGATGCTGGTGGTGGGTGACCTGTCTATGCCATGAGAGTGGACCGGCGGCAGAGACGACGTCCATGATGATCCAGCCGAACACCCGCAGCTGCGTCAGACTGGTGAACAGCAGACACTCTGGCCACGGACTCAGGCCACCGCCTGAGCCAAGCTGATGCCAGGGCGGAGCTTTGCAGGGGGCAGTGCAACCTTGGAGGGAGATGGGCGGGGAGGTGGAGTTGAAGAAGCTGGCCAGGTGGCTGGTGTTGGTGGCGGTGAGATTGAGGAGGGGCGGGAAGGCGAGGGCCTTGGTGGAGCCGAGGATGGCCGCGTAGTAGGCCGACGGGGAGGCCAGGAATCGCAGCGACAGCAGAATCGTCGCCAGCCACGGAAGACCCACCGCCAGACCCTGCACCACACACCAACTACACTCACCTCCCCCGCTCCACTCAATCTGTCCAGCTCACCTGAACCAGCAGGGTGCCCAGAGGCTGGGCCGCTGAGCGCAGGCATTTGTCCAATCGCAGCACCAGCAGCAGCTCTACCAGCACGCAGGAGCCGGCTGCCAGGCTCAAACCAGCTCCATCTTTATAGGAAGGCATCAAGAAGTAGGGATGAAGTGAACCTATAAACCCTGCCGGAGCTGAGGAGGAGGGAGGGGCAGCTGAGCCAGAGGGAGAGGTCCATGGCCAGCTGGAAGACAGCGTAGGCCATGAAGGCCGCCTTCCACTTCGTCAGCATCCTTCACACCCTCACCATTCACTGCCCCTCCCTCTGCAATCCTGCCAGGAGGAAGGCAATGTCGCGAAAAGCCGGCTTATGGGGACGGAGGCCTTTCTATTTCCTTCAGATGAAAGTAGGGAGGGGGGTGGTGCAGAAAAAAGCCGGGTAGGGAAAGTAGAAGGGGGCCAGGGTGCACTTAACCGCGCGCACGAGGCCATAGGAGGCTTTACGTACCCGCAAAGCGTCCCCTCAGAGGGGGCAGGGCGTACAGTAGGCGGGCTGAGGGGCGGTGGGGCCATTCCAGGCTGCGCAGAGAGAGTGTCGGCAGTGGGCCAGAAGAAGGAGGGCAGGGCGGATGGGGAGGGAAGGAAGGGCCCCCGCGCGCCTACCTTGCAACGTCTCCTGCTCCCACCAACCCCTCTCCAACTCCCTCGACATTCACCCACACATACACACACCGTTCGCCCAAACATTCCGCACTACCTGTTCCAGTCCTCCTGTTATCACTGCCCATTGCTTTTGGAAGGCCTCCAGGTCCTTTCTTTGTGGATGGATAGGGGGATTGCGATTGCTAAGCTGCTCTCCCCGCTCTGCGCATTCTGCTCAAAGCTAGCTCATCCCCAGTCTGGCTGTTGAAGCGCAATTTGTTTCCCTTTCAGGGCTAGCATTGCTCTTTCCCTGCCGCTTGGGGCATAGTGTTAGTGCCGCCAAGTGCGTACATGCATCCTTGGTAGCCGTTTAGACACCAATTTGGCCCACTCCAAGCATTCCAATCTAGTTTTGGCATTTTTTGGCGAGCGGTAGTAGGTGCGAGAGCTTGGTGGTGTATGCAAAGCTGAAATTGATGTGAAAGAGTGTGTGCAGAAGGTTGTGCATGGGCGGGTGTGGGCGGGTGGGAGGATGTCGAACGGGCTGCCGAGCAACGGAGGCGCCGTTCCGCCCGTCAGCTCTGGCCCCGTCTTCCGCCTCGTCTCCTCCAACCCCTCCAGCATCAAGCACGAGCCTCCCTCCTCCACCCACTTCCACCACCCCAGCCCATCCCCCCAGCCCCGCCACCCGCCTCCTCCGTCCCCCACCAACCCCTTACACCCGCCCCCCGACATCAAGCCTGCCAACATGCCGCGCTACCCCACCGCCGTCTCCTCTGCACCCGGTATGCCCCTTTTTTGAGCCTTTTCGAAATTACATGCTTTTCAAATTTCTCTAATTTTAGCACAAATGAATCCAACTTTTGGAAAATTGGACTTTTTGAAAACTGATTATATTTTGAACCATACTTTCGATTTTCATGACTATTTATGTCAAACTATGGCGTGACGCAAAATTGAACCGGAGAAAAAGCCTATGAGGAATTGTTGATGCATTTTGAGGCCTGGGGATGCGGACAATAGCGGGTGCAAAGCTGGTGAGCGGGGTTCTGCCGATGATGAACAACGGGCAGGCCACCCAACTCGTGGTCATCCAACCGCCGCCCAGTCAAGGACAGCAACAGCCCCATCCGCCGTCCTCACAGGGGCACATGGTGGTCCGTGCCCCTCCTCCCCCTACCAGCCTCCTCCGCAACGGCCCCCCGGCCACCGCCTCCACCTCCAGCCACTACCAGCCCCCGCCGCCCCGTCCCATGGCCCCCCGCCCGCCAATGCCTCCAGCCCCACCCTCCGCGGCCGAGGCCAAGCACCAGCTGGAGGTGCAGGTGACCAAGTGCAGTGCCTTCCTTCGCACCCTCATCAAGCTATCCGAGAAGCACGACCCCTCTGTCAAGGGCTCCGTCATTAGACTCGTTCAGGTTCACACTCCTCTCTTCTCTCTCCCCTTCTCTCACCTCACGCACCTACTCTTCAAGGGCTTGATATCGGGAACGCTGGATCCCGAGGAGTTCACGAAAGGCGTTCAGAAGGAGTTGAAGAGTGCAGCGCAGCCGAATCTCGTCCCCTTCCTCCAGAGAGCTCTGCCGCACCTCCGCGCCGCCATGAAGCGCAACGAGGTCGAGATCGATGGCATCAGCGTACTCTCCCCCCTTCCATCCACCATCACCCAACCACCAAAGCAACTTCTTGAGGCTCTTCCACCAGCCCCCCAGTCGATGGCTACGCCCAGCCTACTGGCGCACCAGTACGCTCTGCCCCGCATGCCTGTCCCATCGCCCACCTCCAGCCAATCCCCCATGCCTTCCGGTCCCAGCCAACACCGCCCTCTTCATCCTCCTCAGCCGCAAGGTTCCCATCCCCTTCCCTCCTCCACCCTTCCCCAACCTTTTTCACACCATCCAGGCGCCCCCGGGCAGCGGCAGATGATTGTGACCGGCTCCGGGACCTTCTACGTCCAGCAGCAGGGCACTCCCAGCCCCGCCGGTGCTCAAGCACCCTCGCCTGCCATTGCCCCCACGCCCCCCTCCCCTGCCACCATGCCCCCCACACCGCCCCAGCCACACTTCCAACGACCCCGCCTCCCTCCCCCCCAGCATCACTTCCACCCATCCCCTTTACAACCTCCCGCCTCCACCCCGCCCTCCACCGGCCCCGTCGCCCCGTCCACCTCCAATGCCTCCTCCACGCCTGAGAAGTTCAAGTAAGGAGGGTGGAGATGGAGGATAGAGGGATTAGAAAAGACTGGGGTTGGCAGGACGGAGGGGGATGGGGACGACTACAACGATGTGACGGCCATGGGCGGGGTCAACCTGGCCGAGGAGTCCCGAGCTTTGGCCTCCGCGGCACTGCCGGCAGAGACGCGGTCCCTGGGCGGCCCAGAGTTGGAGGCCGAGAAACACCTCTCCACCTTCTTGCGTCTCCCCGCCTTGAGAGCAAGGTGGGCTGAGAGGGAGGAGGAGGTGGAGACGGAAGAGAAGAAGAGAGTTGGTTGTAGGATGAGCGACAGATCGGGTATGGGGCTGGGGCGAGGGGCGGAGTTGTTGTTGGGGCTGGCGGTGGAGCGGCGACTGCGGGATTGGCTCAGTCAACTGGCCACTGTGGCCAGCCACCGATCCGATGTCCTTCGCCGAAACCCCTTCTACCAGCCTAGCTCCGACCCTCGCCGTACTATTTTACACCTCAAACTCTTCGTTTTCGTCAATGAGAAGGCATCTCATTTTGATGGCTAGTTCCAAGTAGAGAATAGGAGTTAGATGAGAAAGATTGTAGGGGAGCTGCGTTGGCTGGAGGAGGTGGACAGGTTGGAGGGTGTGCGTCGTTCGGAGCGGGACAAGGAGCTCCTCCTCAAAATGTCCAAGTCCAAGGGCGGGGCAGGGCGACTGGACGACGCCGATGCAGAGCGACTGAAAGCCCGTGCCAAGGAGCTGCAGAAGCAGGAGGAGGAGGACGCTCGGAATCGGGACGCCAACGCCGCCGCCCAGCTTGCCCTGGCCGGCACCCGCAAGCGAGCCGACCCTCTACGCCCGCCCTCCTCCCTCGCCAAGTCCGCCCGCGAGGACTCCGACTCCCCCAGCCTTCTACACCAACCCTCCTCCACTCTCCCGCCCTCCGCCGCTCTCTCACATCTCAGGACTCAGGTACTTTTCTGCTCTCTTGTTAGTAGAGGAGAGAAAAAGTGAAAGAGAGTACACAGACGCTGGGTACGACGTCGACAGTTTCCGGGGGGCCGCGGCAGACGCGAGTGCAGGGGAAGGACTTGCAACTGGTGCTGGCGGAGCTGGGGGACTCCAGGGCTGCCGCCGTTGCCTACCGCAGCCTTCTCAACGCCTCCGCCAACCCCCTCCCCCCATCTGCGCCCGACTAGACACCTCCTCTCCCCCTTCAGCCCCCCTCCAACCTCCGCGCACAGTATGGGACCGGGTGCCTTCCTACCGCCTCTTTCCAGCGCCCCCATTTCTAGTCTTTCCTATAATCTAAGCCCCCCATCCCCACTTTGCTACACTTTTCCATGCTGGCAGAAAAGCTGGTTCCAAGTGCATTTTCGGCTAACATCTTCTTGGCACCGTCGCTCTCCTTCCTCCTTCCTCTCAGCTGTCTTGTTTGTACCTTGAGAATTCTTGTGATATCACACACCTGCTCTGTGTTTGCTAGTGCTCCAGTGAATTTGAGGGACAGGAAAGAGAAGGCAGGCTAGGATTCTGTCTTCGCAAGGCTCGCCCAGGCCTCAGAGTAATTTCCGCCATCAGATGTTGCCTATTCTATTTCAATCAGGAAGGGTGAGAGAGAGTGCAAGAGAGCACTTCCTCAATTGCCCACTTTGTACAGCTTCCTTCATCCTGCTTCTCTTTGCACCACTCACCATTGATTCCATATTGCTCCCCTAGAATCCGCCATCCTTTTTTCCTGGACCTTGGGAACTATATCAAATGGAGCGGAGATAACAAATGCAATGAATCAACGAAGCAAAGGCAAAAGCAAACTAGACCGATGGACCAACACAAATGCAAGAGACCTAAATAATACGCCGGCTAATAATAAAAGGCACCGAGTAGACTAAATGGTAGAGGAGAAGTGAAATGGGATCAGATGCGCTGGAAGAGATAGAGATAGGCTAGTTCCTTGGGCGGCTTCTGACTCTCCGCCACTTTCTCGTCGTTGAAGATCACCCAGCGCTCATCCTCAAACATCACTCTCCTACTTCCAGCCATCACCTTCCAGCCTGTTCTACCTTGAGAAGATGTGCGACGTAGTGGCCGGCGTGTAGGTTGGAGCCGATGTGGGAGATGAATCCGATGAGGCGATACTTGGCCGGCCCGTCCTGGTAGTCCGTTCGAGTTTTCGCGGGTTTGCTGGCAGGCTGTTCCTGGGTTGGGGCTTCCTCCGGCACCTGATTCTCCATCAGCCAGTCTGACAACCCCTTTAGCTGCTTTGCCGACTAGAGGGAGGGATAGGAGGAACTGGCGATGAGGTCGGCGGCGTTGGGGGCGGTGGGGTTGAAGCCGCCGATGAGGGAGGCGGCGGTGTTGATCTGGAAGCGGCTGAAGCCGAAGCAGGCGCTCAGCATGGCCTCCATCTCCGCCGGGACGGCACTGCCTTCCGCCGCCCCAGTCTCCTCTGCTCCCCCCGCGTCCTCGGCCATGAGCTGCTCGCTCTGCTGAGGCCCGCGGCCGCGCAGGAACTCCAGATCCATCACGTCACGGATTTCCAGCGCTGCCTTCAATCTCATCCTAATCAATGAGGAACAGAAAAGAAAAGAGGCAATGGCTAGCCTGAAGCTTCTGCGGAGTCCGTCCGTCTTCGGCGTAGGTGAATCGGTTGGCCTGAAGCCAGAGAAGGCTGGGGAAGCTGAGCAGATGCGTCGACTTTGTTGCTCCCCCGACCTCCCCAGTCACTGGACTCTTGTACTCTGCAAACTTCCTTTATTGCTCTCCAAGGGCCTGTGTCAGAAAAAGAGGAGGGGATGACCTGGGAGACTTTGCGGTGCCGCGAATCGCTCGAGACAGCGCGTGAGGCTGATGCGGGGGCGGACGACGTCGGAGTCGTTGACGGAGGCCCCGGCCGCCTTCGCCGCCTCCTCTTTCGCCCGAAATGCTGCCACCTAATCATCCCTTCTCTTCTTTATCTCTCCAAGGACTGAAGCGGGGGAGAACCTCTTCCTTGTTCTCCACAAGATCCAGCGGCAAGTGGACTTTCAGAATGCAGTCCTCGGAGTTGTTGTAGCGCACCTGGCCCGAGCTCAGGTCCACCAGCCGATTCTCCACCTATACTTCACCCTTTTTCCCCTCCTCTCGTCTAATTGCAAAGGAGCAGAGAACCTTGAATCGAAAGTCCTCCAATGGCGAGGGCCCCACTGCGCCGTCCGTCTCCAGCCGCTCATTCAGCAGGAAGCGCAGGTACTCTTCCGCGTCCTCAATCCCCAACTAAGTTAGCACTCAATCAGTTGGGGCGGCCAAAGAAGCGGCACCTGCATCTCGCGGGTGGAGAAGACGGGGCTGCCCTGGCCGATGCGCGTGCGGAAGAGGAGGGGATGAATGCCGTCCCGAGCCGCCCGCCGCAGCCGTGCCTCCTCCTTCTCGCCCTCCGGCGACGGTCCCGGGCTGAACTGCCCGTTTGCCATCCCCGCCATCAACTTGGCCGTCTTCAAACACGCTTGGGGGATAGGAAGACAAATAAAGAGGAGGAGGGTAAGATGACCTGGAGGCGAATGGATTGGCTGGGCTGTTCCTGGATGGGGAGTTGTTTGAAGATGTCGGGAGCGGCGTCGAGGTAGCGGCGGCGGATGGAGGGGCTGAGGAGGAGCGCCTGCATCACCGCCGCCATGTAGCAGGAGGAGCCCAGATTGTGCAGCCCTGTCAGCTCTGCAACAACGCCATTTTCCAATTGTTCTTTCATTTCTTTATAACTGGTACCATCGGCAAGCCAAATGTGGGTCTCTTTTCTCCAAATTTTGTAATTGCCTCGAGCAAAAAGTCAAGGAAATACATCTACTACTAGTGGAATCTGCTGCTTGGACAGTTGCATTTTGTTTTTGGCGCGCAGTTCAGTGTCTCTTTCCATGCGCGCCAAAAACAAAATACAGATGGCGCAGCAGATTCCACTAGTAGTAGATGTATTTCCTTGACTTTTTGCTCGAGGCAATTACAAAATTTGGAGAAAAGAGACCCACATTTGGCTTGCCGATGGTACCAGTTATATCTTCCACTTTTAATATATTATAAAATTTATAAATTAACTTTTTTTTTAAATTTATTAAATATAAATAAATAAAAATAAACTCATTGAGAATATATAACAAACATAAAAGAATCGAAAATATATTAGGATATTAATGGATAAAAAAATAAAAAATAAATAAAAAAATTATTATAAAATTATAACAAAAAGAAAAAATTCGAAAATCAAAAACACAATTTAAATTTATTGGCAAACTAACATATTTTTGTGAAATTTTCATTATATATGCTTAGGGCAATCGATTTTTGGGAGAAAAGAGCTCTAATTTTGACCTGCCGATGGTACCAGTTGTTTTTTCAACTTAAAGTTTCCAAAATAAAAAGGATTGCCTAAGAAGGATTCGAACCTCCCAGTTTCACCCAGTTGTTTAAGAGGCAGTTTGTGAGAGGATTGAGTGGCCTTGTAGGAGGGGTATTCCATTTCCCGAAAATCGAAGGTTCGAGTTGGAAATCGTGATTGGGCCATGGTTTTGGTCTATTTAGTTGTGATTTCAGCCCAACAAACCCTGGCCCAAAATATGGCTTAGTTGCTGAGAAATGGCCATTTTTGTAACACCTACTTTTTTGATGCCTGGATGACCCAAAAATCGGTTTTTGGCCATTTTCGACCAATATTTTTTGACAAACCCCAGACTATTATACATGAATTAAACCGCAAAACTACAACAAATTTCATGGTGACAATGATTTGATCCAAGAGAAAAATTTTTTTAATTGATTTTTCAAAAAACCGATTTTCGCATTTTGTAAATTTCGGCACAAAAAAACTTTTTTCTAAAAACAGTCAAAAAAGTAAAGGCTAAGACCTAGCCTATCTTTTTTTTCACATTCTTGCCGTCATTTTGGTATATAACACTTTGCAAATGGCGATGTTACAGTCGGAAAATTTTTTGATTGAAAATTGCCAGTCCGATTTTGGCCCTATGTTATAACATAGGCAAAAAATGGCCAAAAAAAATTTGTTCTTAAAATACGATTGTTTTGGCATGAAATGTTCTATTGGGATCCCATGCACCCTGCTGTATCATTTGTTTCCCCAGAATTAGTCTCAATCTTCTTAAACTGAAATGCCCAATTTCCTATGCTTTAACATTGCCTATGCTATAACATAGGAAACAGAGCATCTCCGTTTGAGCAGATTGACTTAAGTTCTGGGGAAACAAATGATACAGCAGGGTGCATGGGATCCCAATAGAACATTTCATGCCAAAAAAATCGTATTTTAAGAACAAATTTTTTTTGGCCATTTTTTGCCTATGTTATAACATAGGGCCAAAATCGGACTGGCAATTTTCAATCAAAAAATTTTCCGACTGTAACATCGCCATTTGCAAAGTGTTATATACCAAAATGACGGCAAGAATGTGAAAAAAAAGATAGGCTAGGTCTTAGCCTTTACTTTTTTGACTGTTTTTAGAAAAAAGTTTTTTTGTGCCGAAATTTACAAAATGCGAAAATCGGTTTTTTGAAAAATCAATTAAAAAAATTTTTCTCTTGGATCAAATCATTGTCACCATGAAATTTGTTGTAGTTTTGCGGTTTAATTCATGTATAATAGTCTGGGGTTTGTCAAAAAATATTGGTCGAAAATGGCCAAAAACCGATTTTTGGGTCATCCAGGCATCAAAAAAGTAGGTGTTACAAAAATGGCCATTTCTCAGCAACTAAGCCATATTTTGGGCCAGGGTTTGTTGGGCTGAAATCACAACTAAATGGACCAAAACCATGGCCCAATCACGATTTCCAACTCGAACCTTCGATTTTCGGGAAATGGAATACCCCCTCTGAATCCTCTCACAAACCGCCTCTTAATCGCATAGACCACTACACCACGGATGCATATACATAGCTGCTTAACTGAAGACTTATGAACAAAAGTCAATACATGAGGCCCAAGGACCCGGGGAAGGGTTGTGGGGGAAGAAATGAATACCTACTATCGTCCATTGAATAGATGCGGAGAAGAAGGAGCAGAAGAAGGAGAAGGAGAAGGAGGAGTTCGGACAAATGGTTTTTTGCATTTTTCACCCTAAAATCAAACGTTTTACGAAAAACTCAAAAGATAAACTATAGTTAATTCGATGTTGCTCTTTCCAATGGTGAAAAAATTAGAGCGATCGGAGCCTTCTGTGACGAGCAATCGCCTTATCAAATTTAAGATCTAGCAATAACCCTCAAAACATACACCTGGGTCGAAAAGAGGGGCTTGGCGCTGACACTTTGCTAAAGCTCCGTTCGCGCAAGCCCAATAAATTCTAGTGGCTCAACAAGTTGATGTTTCAGCATTAATGTATATTTGTGCATCTCAATGCAATTAGTTAATCATGTAAGAGATCTCCTTCTTCTTCCTTTATATATGTTAACTACCGTGGGGGGGATGATTTATTCGTACCCCAAATACAATCAACTATAACTCCAGAGCTACTTAATATTTTTTGACGAAAATTTAACACAAGTTGCCCCTAAATGTCCATAACATTGTGTTAAATTTTTATGGCAAAGGAATTCTTTGTTTTGAATTTATGGCAATTTTCCTAATTTGAGTCATACTGTATGCACATCATTGCCCTAAATCATAAAATGTGGCTTAAAATTAAGACTAATTTGTAATAAAAGAGAAATACTACTCTTTTTGAGAAACAAATAACAACAACTGTTATTTTAGCCAAATTTCATGATGTTTTAGGTGTAAAGGGTCTTGCAAATCGTGAAATATTTATTTTTCAGCAAAAATGGCTTGTTCTATGTAGTGGGCAAAGATACAATGACTCAAGTTAGAAAAATTGTCATAAATCCACATCAAAGAATTCGTTTGCCACAAAAATTTAACACAATGTTATGGACATTTAGGGGCAACTTGTGTTAAATTTTCTTGAAAAAATATTAAGTAGCTCTGGAGTTATAGTTGATTGTATTTGGGGTACGAATAAATCATCCCCTCCACGGTATTTGAAGCTGGCCCGTCGGTTGGAATGAGAATGGGAACCGGGGCCGTGAAGCTCCTTGAGGCTGGCGTCAGCTTCGAGGATGGATCGAAAGTTGCGCTGTTCGTTGAGATCCAACTCCATCTCCTGAATGGTCTTCTCCGTCTTCTTCATCTGGCGCATGTTGATGCCGAAGTGGGCCAGGTGGAGGGCCAAGTTGGGGTCGATGACCTGTAGAAGGGGGGTGAGTGTAGGAAGGATGGGGAAGGATAAAGGGAGGTAACGGAGTCGTCCTCCGAGTAGGAGAAGACATCGGCGCCGTCGGGGCTGATGGTGGCGAGTTTGACGGCGAGGGGATACTTGCGGCCGGAGTTTTCGTAGTGGCGGACGGCGTGATCGTTGCCGCCCGAGCCATCCGCGTAGCTGCGCCCGCACAGAATGCTCCCGTCCGACAGGTTCAGCCACAGGTTCTCCGTCTTCGGACACCCCGGCTCTTGGCATCTCCACCCACCCGACATCGGTACCTGCACTTGCTCACCATGTTTCGATGGATGAGAGACAGAGGAGGAGAGAAAGAGGATGACGGGAGTGGGGTTGGGGATCTGGGGAATGTTGAGCTCCTTGGTCTGTAGGAGCTGAGCGCCATCCCAGGCTTCAGTGCCGCTGGCCTGCGCCCGCCTGGTAGCATCCGCCGTCTTCTCCATCTCCTCCAGCCACAGTTTCTGCAGCTCGTTTAGTCTGCAATCAGACAAACTCCTTTCTGCTTTCAGCCCTTGCTGCTTACTCTGGATCCGTCTTTGGCCGTCCCTCGGTGACGCAGGGATAAAAGGTCATGGCCCAGCTCTCCTCCGCCTCGTACTCATCCTCCACCTCCAAGCAAACCAGCTCCAATGACCAGTGGAGGGTAACAGGAAAAGATAAACCTGGAAGCCGCCGGGTAGATTGATGGCGAGGCGTCGCTTCTGCTGGGGTTCCTCCTCCCCGGGCTTGGCCTTCTTCACCTTGCGGATCTTGTATACCGCCAACGGCCTGCCCGCAGCATCCGTCCCGAACTTCTCCATGTGCAGCGGCAGACAGTTGTGGCACACCTCAATGCAAACCCTCAGCTCACTTCAGCCAACAGAGGACTGCTGAAGATGGCTACGGCGTTGGCATTGAGGACAGCCTGGGATTCCTGGGCGCACATGGGGAGGTAGAGGCCTTTCTCTGACTCAGGAGTCCTGGTGATTGATCTGTTGATGCTTTTGGACAGAGGAGGAAGGAAAGGTGGAAGCATACAGGAAGCAATAGGCGCACTCGCCTTTGAACACCTCCATGCTCATGCTGGGGTTGAGCGGGCTGCTTTCTGACTAGGAACAAGGAATGATGAAAGCAAAGGCTGACTGGCTTTCTCTCGGATGACTTTGCGGAGTTCGCTCAAGCTGCGCACCCGCAGTTACTATTCTGCGCTCTCCTTCCACTAGTCGCTTACATCCCAATGGCTAACCAAAGCCAAAGAAGTATAAATGTTGGCCAGGTATGCTAGTAATTTCTCGCTCATTTCAGTGATTATCTATTTACAAGAACAAAGGCTGGCCAGGTATGCTAGTAATAAAAGGACGGCGATCAATGAAATCTTTCATAATTGCGGAAAAACGATGTGCATATAGGTATAAACCCGCAAAATTATTAGCACTGTTTTGTACAATATTACGAAATGCACAGCCAAAATAATCCACTTCAAAAAAATTTTAAAATATCAAATATACACATTTTCAGGGAATTTTTTTAGAGACAGAGATATTCAGAGACATTTCAGATTTGTTTTTTGTAATTATGTCGTTACTTCCGATTTCAATTCATTACGTGCTTCTGTTTTCCATTTTGAAAACGCAGACCCGCGAGTTGCTCACAAAGCACGATTTCTCAGGAGGACAAATTTATTGCAGGCAGTAAAAGCGAACAACTAATGTAGAGCTGGGTTGATGATAGCTCATACGATGACCGCTTAACTGAATGGGGACTGGTAGACCAATGTCCAACGGTGTCCAATCTGCACGTTTCTCTGACTCCAGGCGAATGCGTCTTGACGCTGCCTTCAACTGCAGCGTAGCCGCCAACTCCGCCTCCATCTTCACCCTCAGCTCCACCACCGCCGCCCCATCCTCGTCGAGCCGACTCACCAATCGGACTCCGCTCCTCTCCTCTCCCTCACTGCTCTTTTTCACAGCCACCGGCACACTTGTGGAGCAGCTCGCTTGCTCTGCAACCACTTGCTTTGTATCTAAAAAGATTGGCGGAAGAGAAGGATGAGAGGTACCATGGCTGAGATCCTGAATGAGGGGTCGGTTGGGTCGACGGCGAATGTGCTGCGGGGGGAGATCGCCAACGCAACGACGATTGGCCAGGATGCTCCATCCGTCCTTCTCCAATCGAAGACCATGTTTGGCTCCAATCGCCTCTATGGCCACCAGGGTCAGGTAGCCCTAAAACAAGTCCCTTTCCTCCTTCTCCATCAAGCCTCATAAAATAAGAAAAAGCCTTGAAAAGCTGGCTGTCCTTGACGCGTTGCTGGAAGAAGTGTGTGTTGATGAGGACGGGGACGGCGGTGGCGGCGGCGCCGGCCTTGTCCACGGCCTCCCCCAGCTCACCCACGCTCAGCGGGATCCGATACTCCCTCGTCTCCTCCTCCTCCAACCGCTTCGCCAGATCTTCCTGCACCACGCGGCCGGCATTTGCGTACAGAAGAGAAACTACAAGGCAACTTCGCTGAGGTCCAACTCCGGGCCTGGCAGCTGTTCCACCACGGCGAAGTTTATGAAGACCTTGGCACCGTTTTGCGGCCGAAATTTGACGCAAAAAGCTGGCTCTGGGCGAACAAACCAGGTCTCCTCTTCCTCATTGCCATCTTTTATTTTCAGTCCTTCCATTGCTCCTGTTTATCCAATTATACTTAGTTGCCTCAGCTTTGTTCCATTTGAATCGAACCGTGAATCCCATTAATGCCCATTAATTAATCCCATTTCAAGCGAATTCTAGCCGCGCTCTCTCGCTGAGCCTTTATTACCACTGGAAAATAGTTATATTTAGGCAACAAAGGCGCGGAGGGCTGTGCTGAGTAAAGTGGACTTCACAATCCCTGAGAGACACAATAAGTACCGATGTCATGCACGTGAAAGCCAAACGGAGACTATATACAGAAGTCATATCTACAAGGAGGCCTCAAATGGAGAGCAAGCACTGTGGCAGGGGCGGCGGGGGCGGGAGGGGAAAGGTTGGGAGGATGGATGAGTTTGGAGGGGAGGCAGAGCGCGCCTGAGCCTCCGAAAGTTCCGCCTCCAGAGCGGCGCTGCGAAGGACGGCGGCGTCGGCGGCAATCTCCTCCGCCGCCAGCATGTGCACCACCACCGGCTGTCCCACGCCCACCCGCACCTCAAACATTCTTTCATACTCTCTGAGCAGAGTGGAGGCTGGGGGCGCACCCTTCGTCTGGAGGAGTGTCGACGTCGTTTGGGCTGGGCCTCCGACGAAGGATTGGCGGCCGCCTTTTCGGATAGCCAGAGCGCCAGGCTCAGGTCGCTAGCCCTCTTCGCGGCCTTTAGTCGCTCCGTCTTAACCTGCACCCCCCACATTTTCCGTAAAGATTTACTTGATTCATTTGTTATCACCTCAATGTCTTCCTTGATTTTGGCCAGTCGTAGACAGCGGGAGTTTTCGAAAGAGGCCACGGCCGCTTGCCGAGCTGCATCCAGCCGCAACTTCGCCTCCTCCTCCTTTTTTGTGCGCACCATTTTTCTATCATATCCTAAAGAAAGGAAAGAGGGCAGAGCACTTGAAACTGATGGAGGGTGTTGGCCACGGCAGAGCGCTGGCGACCTGCAGCATCCAGCTCAGCCACCCTCCGCTGGAACTCCCAACCGCGCCCCGAACGCAGCTCCTCTGCTCGCTTCTCCACCTTCAGACCAAACCATACCTCCCCACTCCACACCTCTCTATAGTCTTCCACTGGGAGCACCTGTGAGATGCGCTCTCTGTACAAGGACTGGCGCAATTCCGTGAACTGAGCCTCCAGATGGAGCAGGTCCCTGAGGCAGGCCTCACGCTGGCTGCGAAAGTCCGCCGGGTCCAGCCCGCCCAAGCTCCCCGCATCCCCCGGGCTCCCGAAGGCCGGGCTCATCCCTCCGCCTTCTCCTCCCTCCGACATTACCCTCCCCACTCACCTTCGCACAGATCTATTCAGTCTCTTTCATTGACCAGACTCTTGAAGCCGGAAGAAGGAAATATGGGACAGCTTCATAGCTGAGATCTACGGTTTGACAAGCGTGGAAGTGGAATAAATATTTATTGCATAGAAGTGTAGTTGCCATGGTGAGCACGAGGAATGTGGTAGGCAGAAAGAAAAAAAGCAGAATGGAATCAGAGCTCAGTATGCAAGGTAAAGCGGTGTTTGAGATCTCGTTCCAGCTTGTCCACCTGGTGGGCGTAGTGCTTCAGACGGAGTCGCTTCTCATTCAGCGAACCCTGCACCATCAATTGAACCATTTTCTCAAGACGTAGTAGGTAGGGTTAGAAAAACCTCAATGTCCGCCTCCTTCTGATAGTCGCCCAGAGCTTGCTCCTTGGCCAATCGCAGATCTCTTTCGATGTAGTTCAGCTTCTCCACCCTGCCCTCGAGCAGACGCAGCTCATTTGCCAACTCCTCCAACTTCTCCTTCTCCAGGCCTGCTGACACGCCCTGGAAGCTCAGCTTAGTGTTACGCTGTTGCTGAGGGTTGATAAGAAGTGCCTTCTTCCAGAGATCGTTGACACGCTGGAGTCGGAATCGATCGGAGGCTTTGATGTGCTCCGCGATCTTCAGAATCTCATCAGAAATACCCCAGTTCAGACTCTGGAAAAGTTCATGTTCTCAATATGGAGTTTCGTCTTTGTTCCCTTGCTACCTTCAAATGACGATGGTCCACGGCATCTGATGCATCAGACTTGACTTCGTTGTTGTCCTTGCTAGACTCTGAGTCACGCAACAAACTGTGATACTCGTCCACTCGTTCCTACAACGAGGGATTTATTTTGCTGAACAAGCATAAGCATAAATGAGCAAGATGGATTCGTTCTAGAAAGACAGGCAAAAAAGGCAGAACCTGAAGCTGACGCAGCTGGAGGAGAAGATCGTCCAGTTCCTGAGCGTTGAAGACGCCGGAGGTTTTGGCCTCTGTCCAGAGCTTCTGCAGTCTGGAGTCATTCAGCCTCTGCCGCGCCTCTCCTTCCATGCGCCCCATTTCCTCTTCCCTTCCATCTCTGTCCCCTCCCACCTGTGAGCCAGCTATCATTTATTCCTGCCCTTCCACTAAAATGCTCGGCTCACTTTTTTCAGGTGCAGAATGTCAGTGAGGTCTTCTAGTCGAAATTCGCCCAAGAGGCGAGCCAGAGCCTTCTCTACATCACTCATGCTCATAGATGGCTTTCTTAAAACATTATTTTCTACAAATGTTCTAGTCTGAACCAGCGGACATGCCCAGTGGGATCCTTAGCGGCCAGGAAATCCCCGTCCAGCTCCTGCAGTCGCCGATAAAGCAGCTTCAGATCCTCCACCTCTAGACGGCGTCTGGCTTTCTCCCACAGAAGGCTCACCTCAAATCACTCACATTCTAGCTGCTCTAAGAAAATGAACTAGCGACCTTGGCGGCCCTAAAGCCTTCCCACTTTTCTGTCACGTCGTAGGCATCTGACCGGTTGGACTTCGCTGCCCAGGCTATGCCCAGCAGCATAGGAGACAGTATGAGAACGCCCAGCTTCATGGCCAGGCCACTGTCAAAATTTCTCAATCGGACATCGGAATTTTGGCACGTTTTGACATAATCTAAGGAAATGAAAAGGTCTTTGTGTGAAAAAGCAGAGAAAGAGGTGAAGTGAATGGGTAGCTCTTTGAAGGCTGGCTGAAAGCGTGCAGGGGAATGTTGCGCATAAGACAAGAGTGTACATACGAAAGTACGAGCGACGCGCGGTCTCTCTACTCATTGGCCCTCATTCAGGCTACCCCCTGCCTCACTCTCAAAATGCTCTCCCATCTTTCTGATAGCACCAGTGCAGTAGAAAACTATTGTCTCCATTTCTATGCATCCCTCTTTCTTTCATTTGCTTAAATATGGTAGAACCTCAAAGCCCAATTGGTGGCACATATATAGAACAAGCAGAATAAGCAGCTGCACTTCATGCTCAATGACTATTAGGAACTTTGCCGCACAACGGAAAACAAAATGGGGTGGTGAAAGCACGGAAGCAAGAGTTTGAGGAGAGGGGTCATAAGGCGGGGTCGGGCAGGGGCGGGGGTGGAAGCGGGGGCTCAAAGGCGTGCTGTCGTCGGCAGTGGTAGTTGAAGCGGTCCTGACGCCAGAACTTGGCGGAGCAGCCCGCGGCAGGGCACTCCAACGGCTTCATCTTCAGGTGCTCCCGGTACACGTGGGCGTCCATGTTCTTCTTGTCCGCGTACGCCGCCGAGCACTTCTTGCACACATACGGCTTCTCTCCTTCAACATTCATCCCTTCATCTTCTTCTTTGAGGGAAGAAAGAAATGTGATTGACCAGTATGTGCGCGAATGTGCCGGACCAAATTGCTCTGCACCTTGAACGCCTGGTTGCAGTAGCGACACCTCAACGTGTTTTCAATAGCAAAATGGCAGGCTTGTAATGGAGGTAAGGGAAGGAACTTGTAAGGGGCTTCCAGGGTGTGTATGCAGCGAATGTGCTTCTCTACGGCAGATTTCTCTTTCGTCCTGTGGTTGCAATAGGGGCACTTGAACGGCTTTTCCATCATCACCTGACATTTGTGGGCTTTTTTGATCATCAAAAGCTAGCTGAAATGGAAAAAGTGATGCAACCTGCTGATCACCGACGAGGAGTGGAACGGTGACGTCATTGGCGCTGATGATTTCGGGCAAACCATAGCCGTAGGAGTCCACCGTCTTTCTCCTCTTGCTCCCGCCCGCCACTGTCATCGTCACTGCTGTCACCTGGAAGGGAACACTAGAAGCATTTTGGCCATCTAAGTATTTCTCTATATCTGACTGGGACCTCTTCAACGCCGGCAATATGAGCACTGCTGGTTCCAGGACTGGCGGAGTGAATGGGGTCTTCGGCGCCGGTCAATTGCGGCGGGTACATGGCCACATCCTCTTCTCCACCCTCCTCCATCTCCTCCCCGTCCATTTTCAGCGGCCTCCTGCGAAAATATTCCGTTTCCCAAACCTGTTACTATTAAAAAGGAGAAAGGATGACCTGAGGTTGCTAGGCTTGGGGAGGGTAGGAAAAGGGCGAGCATCACGGAGTCCATAGGAGCCACCGCGACGGCCGCGTCTCGGACCCATAACGTACTCTTCATAGATCACCCCGTAGTCGTCGGCCGCCGTCAGGCCTCGATTCACTTCCTCCCCGAACACCCCGGAACTCCCGCTCGCTTCCATGCCTACCTACAGTGCCCATCTACCTCTCTAGGTGGAAGCAGATTGAATGGGGGAATAGTAGGCAACGATGAGATCGATGGAGGAGGGGTCGGCGTTGGAGTTTGTGGAGCCGACGTCCTCGGTGGCCCCGACGGCGTCCACGTCGAAGGGCGTCCCCTGGCCGCCCGGCAGCGCCTCCACGTAGCCCGCCGGACCCACCGCCTCCAGGCCCAGTCCTCCAGCCGCGTAGCTGTGGTACACGGACTGTCTCCCAGGCCCCGACGACTCCCCGATGGCCTCCACCAACTTGGAGACCCCCAGCGAGCGCCCCGCATTTGTCAGGCTCTGCAAACGAAGGGGCTGGGTGAGGGGAGACGAAGTGTGGATGAGGGGAGACCTTGATGCGTCGCTTGGGGATGCGAATGGCGGCGGTGTACATGAAGTCGAGGATGGCGCGTAGGTCGGGTGCGCTGACGCCGGTGATGGCGCTGTCCACGTCCAGAGTGACGAGTGGGAAGCGGTCCGTGCTGGCCAGCGCCTGCTCGAAGTGCTCGCTGTACGCGCAGAGCACCAGCCGGTGGCAGGACGACAGCAGCACATTCTGCCAATACTTTTCCCTGTCTCACTCAGGAAACTGAAACTCGTTCGCCCTGGCCACTGCCCTTTTCTGTTCATTTTTACTTTCATTTGCATGCTGTGATAGCCTCTGCTGTTTTCCCCAACTTGCTTGGAAGAAAAACCAACAACAACAACAGGAAAGGCTGTAGGCTGAAGCACCTGGCAGTTGATGGAGACGTCGGCAAACTTGCCCTCGTAGTAGAACTGGCGCACGGCGTCGAGTAGGATACGCGGATGGTCCTCGTCTTTCAGGATCGTCCGCCGTGGCTGATCCTCCCCAGCTAGAGGAATGCTTGTCCTGGGTTGGCTTGACGGAGGAAAGAGAAGAGAGGAGGCTGAACCTTGAAGTAGGAGGTTTAGGAGGGAGTGACAGCCGAGTGCCTTGGCGGAGGCTGCCAACCCTGGGCGAATCTCCACCCGCCCAGTGTACATGTAGTCCACCAAGGCCTTCAGGTCCACACCACTCACCGACGTCACCTAAAGAAAATCATCCCCCATTTCACTCCAACATTCTCCGACTCTAGGCAGGGCAACCTGGGTGTCTACATCCAGCGAAACGGTGGGCGAGGTGGCCACTCTTTCCAAGGCTGCCTGGAAAGTGCGGGTGGAGAGTTTGCGAATATAATCGTATGAGTGTAGGAGAAGTGTGAAGCCTGAAAGTGTGAGCTGAAGGCGGCCAGGACTAGACGATGGGCCTTGGCGACGAGTAGTCCGTCGGACTTCAGAGTGGTGTCTAGAAATCGGCCACGGCGCTGCAGGGCCTGGAGATAGGCCACCAGAGCCTCCGCGTGATGCGCACTGCTCATCATCCTCTCATCCATTCAGCCTGCACTTTCCCTTTTTTTCTTATCTCGCTTTATTTCTCACTTCTTGCTTTACCATGTACACTCGGCAATAGCTTGACTGTCTTGCATTTCATTCAATTGCTCGATCATTGAAGCCGGGTGGGAATTGAAAGAGCAGAGTTGGTCCCGCTGAAAGCCATTCTATACGGGGTCCATTTCGGCCCCGGCATGGGGATGGGCCTGGTGTGGAGTCCATTTTAATGGCAGGGCCTTGAAATGGACTTGCAATGGCTGGCCGGTCCATGCTCCCTTCCCCCTCCCCCCTTCCTCCTCTTAGTTCCCCCCCTCAGATGAGGGGGCGGGGGGCAGCTGACCTGTGGGTGGCAGTGGGTGTGGGTGGCTTGGAGGAGGAGGAGGGTGGAATGCGCGCAGTGGAGGCAGGGCGAGCGGCGGGCCATTCAGTCCATTCTTGCCGATGGGAGGGCGCCAGGGAATGGGTCGCAGCCTGCTAGCAGAGGGGAGGCGCACAGGCGCCGCAGTGGAAAAGAAAATGGCCTCCCCCATCCCACCCTCATTACTCCCACACCCATCCCACCACCAACCCCCTACACCCAGCTACGGTATCCACTCCTCTTACAAGGCCCCCAGAAAATGCGCAATTTCTAAAACTGGATAATTCTAGAATTATGTTGAGACAAATTTTAGCCAAAAATAATTTTAATTGTGAGTTTTGAAAACCTTTGTCATTTGCAGGAAAATCGTTACCCCGATTATGCGTCAAACAAAACATCTCGCATTCGCAATTAGATTGTTACCTTCGATAACTGCGATCTTTAGTGCAGCATATTTTTCATCAGAGACCTATATAGCCTAGTTTTGAAGGGTTTTGAGATTTTAGTTTTTTTTCTTGCGATTTTTGTGGATTGACATTGATGCATTGTCATTTTGCAAATTTCATGTTCGATTTTTATATTAAATGCAGTTGCTGTGTTCGTTTATGCTGCTTTTGCGACAAAAAGGAGAAGGCAAACCGGTGCCAGAAACTGCATTCACAGTGCATTCATCGCAGGGGTGCATCACTTGGAAAAAATTTCCCGTAGTTGGGCTAACCGAGTGTCTGTCGCTCAACAGAGGTCAAGCCCAAAAGCAAACTGCTAATCCAATGCTGGCTAGAAATACTCAATATGTTGAAGTACAATTGTATAAACTATGCTTTGGGAGATGTGGTTGGCTAGGTGGAGAGTGGGGTTGGGCTGTGGAAGTGGAAATTGGTGAGCGATGGTGAAGCGAAGGCGACCCGGTATTGCGATGAAAAAATTATGAAGATGACGGCCTGGAATCAGGTGCCTAGGAGTCCGCAGAGGCCTCCTCAGATGAGTGAGGAGCAGGCAGAGGAGCCTAGTCCTATTCCGTCTCCATGAAGCTGAAGCCGTGAGGCAGGGAGTGGGCCAGGTGATCCAACTCCTTCATCGTTTCTCGTTTCACGTTCCCGATCACCCATTCCAATCCTTCTCGACCCTGACAGTCTCTTTAGGATGGACATGGCAAGGGAAAGGGGAAAGGAGAAAACTCTAGAGGCGTTGGAGTGGATGGTCTTGGTCATGAGGTCCTCGCAGTAGCTGATGAGGGGGATGCCTTTCATGGTCACCACGGCTGTCTGTTCCAGGCGCGTTTTGGTGGGGTCTTCAGGGTCCGGCCGGTACTCCAGCGTTTCGTCCACCGACACGAAACTGGAGCAGTTGATGTTCCTGCTCTTCATCCGCAGAATCTTCCGCCGCGGGTCAACCTACAGCAGTCATTCCACAGCGACTCAATTGAGGGGAGGTGGGAAAGGAGCATTGGAGGAACCTGGCTATGCTCGAATCCGAAGCCGGGGTTGCGGAGGCCGATGAGGCCGGTGACCCAGTCGGGGATGTTCCACTCGGTGGCCAGGAGGCGATGGGAGGTGAGGACGCCGTCGGTGCCTATGGAGCGCGCAGTGACATCGATCGATTTCACGGCCGTGCTCAGGGGGTTCGGGTACTTTCGCATCGCCGCCTGCACCACCGTCTCCCAGGGGTGCCTGCCCAGTTATTCTTTTTCTTTGCATCTTATCCAGGGTGGGGAGAACTCACTCAAAGGTGTGACTGGATTCCCAGATTTTCATGTCTGAGGACAGAGTTCAGCTGGGTCAGCTGAGAAGTCTTGCTGGCAGCAAGAGGGGGGCGCGTGAGGTGCAGCGCTGTAGGAATGACGCAAAGAAGGGCTGGCCCTTGCCCTTCCCCCACTCCCATCCACCGCATTTTGATGCTCAGGTCCAACGCGCTCTGACGCTTCCTCTAGCGCCTTTATGAAAACGTTACATCGCTAGGCTGGGTCTCTAAAATATTTTTAAAATGCGCTTCTGCTCTCAATTGTGGCAAGGCAATGAAATTATGAATCTTTAAAACCAATCAACAGCAATAGTTTTTTTTAGTAAAAAGCTTATTTGAATATATTGGTGCAAATGCTTGTCGTAACTTAATTCGATTTATGATCTGGTTGGTAAATGCGAATTGACATTTAATTGACGTTTATTTGACATGAGTATTTCGAAATTGATCATGAACGGGCCGAATATTCCCAGGAGCCCAGAGCTATTATTTTAATGTGCTGTTAGAATGATGGCGAGTGATTTCGGAGAGATCATAAATTGGGTCATGAAATGACGTGAAGCGTGAGAAAGCTCAGCATATGCGATGACGGGAAACAAACAAAATGACGGCAAAACCATCATACGTGAAACCACGCAGCTGCATAAAAGGCCGGCCCTTCATTATTCTATCAAAAAGTCTATCTTGTGTCTAAGTTTTTCAGTCATGAGCCTTTTGAGCACTTTCATATTTTTGCCGATCCTCTTGGCTTATGGTGACGAGCCTGAGCTTCTATTGGTTCAAACGGTTAGAGGTTTCTGCATAAAGAGAAAGTGTACATGTAGTGTCTGAAGGTGTGGCGGCACGGGGATCGAAACCCGAAGCACACCATCCACTCCGACAAGGACAACAAACCCCACACATGGCCACAGGGTCTCAGCGAGCTCACCAACAAAGGCATGCTCCAGCACTACAACCTTGGCCGTCTAATAGGCTCCAGGCACTCTTCTTTCTCTCATTCCTACGCTTCTTCACCTCCTCTCTGCAGGTATGCGAGCTTTCTGGAGGCGCCCTTGGGCTATCAGCAAAAGCACATCCACGTCAAGGCGGACTACTCCAATCGCACCCTTGTCAGTGCCTATGCCAACCTGGCAGGGATGTGGGAAGGGGTGGGCGGGGACACAGAGCCGAAGGATTCCCGCTGGCCCGCCCACTACATACCCATCCCCGTTCACTCCGTCCACGAGCACTCGGACCCAGTTCACCTCCAGCTTCTCAATATAGCCGAAAAACATGGGAACAGACTGTCTCCACGCACGTGCCCTGTCCACGAGCGGAGGCTGCAGAGGCTGCGCGCCCCTACATCCCCTACATGCAGGCACTCTACAACAGCAACAAGGCCACTTCTTGTCCTTGGCTCCAGCGGTCTTATGAAGAGTGTTTTTTAAAGGATTTCCTGGACTATGTCCGCAAGCAGGCAGACTCCGATAAGAAGCCGTGGACGGATTTTGTAGTCCGCACGACGGATGCTCTACGCTGCGAGGTGCAACTACCCTAACTCGCTCACAAATGCCTAGATTTATGTTTCAGTTGGACCACTCGGACACGCACAAATGGCCTTCTTGGGCCAATGAGGTGCTGTTTGGTAAACTGGAAGCTTTGGATGCTGCCATTCAACGCACCGATTACGACCTGGACCTTCTGGGCCGCCTGCGAGGAGGTTACAAGCACACTTATTCATGCGAATGCTGACGCACAGATTTCTAGGCCCTCTATTGAGCGATATCCTTCTTAGAATGCAGCAGAAGCTGAACTGTCTGGACTCCAAGGATGATGACGCCTGTGAATGGGCTCAGGTTTCCCAGCTCTTCCTGTTCATGGAAAGGAAAAAGTGTGCGAAAGGATTTGCGATACTACGCCTACTCCAGCCACGGCTCCAGCCTGCGGGCCTTGCTCAAGACTCTGGGCAATCTCTACAGCATCCCACAGGGAGAGCCGCCCTACGCAGCTGCTATCATCTTTGAGCTTTGGGCCGACAAGGATGGGAAGCATCCCTTCATTCGAGTCCTATTATTCGCTTCAATTTGACTATTGGTAAAAGAAGGGTGAATTTGAAGACGCTGTTCAAGAACGGCTACCAGGTTCCGGATTTCTCCCCCATGATTGTCAGCGGCTGCCCCTTCAACGATGACGGCTCCTGCGACTTTGACGCCTTCAAGGTGGCTGGAGTTTTTGCCACCTCCTGCGCTGAATAGAAAATTTCAGAAACGAAGCGTACCTTGGCTGCCTGTGGATTGGAAGGCTGAATGCCAGCTGCCCTATGCACCGAAAAACCTATCATGATATTCGACAATTGCATAAAAATGTGTTTCAATGTTTATTTATAATCAGCAGATTCATGAATTAAAACGTATAATATTCTGAACCAATCGTAACTAAGAACCAAATGAATCTAAAATCGCTTGATTTGAATTGTTTTCGAAGAAGGTAAAATCAATCCAGTACGAAATGAAGGAAGCCACGTGACAAAATGGGAGGCTAGTGTCAAAAAGGTGCGGGCCTTGCGATTGAGAGGCTGAAGCGGGGAGGGAGGGGGTAGCTTCTCCGCGCTCCCACATCAGTTTCCAGTTTGCCCATGTCTGGGCTTTCGTTAAGGGCAGCGGCGTGGGCAGATGGGGACGGCAGTGGAGGAACTGCAGCACTGGCAGGGGGGAGGGAGGGGGCTGCGGCGGAGGAAGCAGCGACAGGGGGTGGCAAGATGGGTACTGGGGAAGGTTAGGGGATGGGTCGAGGGAGGGGACGAAGGGCTGGCGTGGGCGCAAACGGGTTGGACGGCCACCCAGAGGGGAGAATAAGTGCGCCAACATCAACTGGCATTCAAAAGCTGGCCTCCCGCACGCACCTTCACTCCACCTCCTCTCCCCCTCTCCCCCCTCTCCTCCCCTCCACCCCTTCTCCACCCCCACAACCCCCAACCCACCTGCCCACGCAGCTTCTGCCAGACATTTTCCTTCCTCTTCCCTTTTTTACGCTCTGTCCTTATTGGCCGCATAAACTTCTTGTCCTCCCAAAAGGATCTTTGGTGGGATATGTTGTTGTTGATTGGGCATCTGCGGCATGAGGGTGAGTGCGTGAAAGGAGGACGGAGGAGGGGGAGGGGCGATAATTCAAGGTTAGGGAGTGGAATGGGCGGTTGGTAGGAGAGGGGCGCGCGCATTGCACCATCTGGCCTTCCTGGTTGCAGTGAGTCAGGCGACCTTTGGCTCACTGCCGCATGCATCCCTCCTCCTCCTCCTCCTCCTACTGCTACTGCTGCTAGACCGCCCTTCACTTCCCCACTATCCTCACAGCCTCCTTCATACGGGTCCGCCGGAGCAGTACAAGTTGAAACGAGGCCTACCATCATGACTCCACTCATTCCATCGCTCCTCGGCCTCTGCCTCGCCCTCTCCGTCCAAGCTGTCGACTATTACCGTGAGTTTTGCCAATTTTCCTACTGTATTTCAGATGCGCCAGGGTATAAAATTGGGCACTTTAGGTGGTTTTTTTAGCTGCTTCGATAGTTTTTGGGTAATCGGTGGCACCTAGCGGGCCGAACGTAATGTGCAGGTCAATAATCACGTGAGATTCTGTCAGAAAAGTTTTGCCTTCTTGCCTCTCGCAGTAGAGAACCGGTTGGTTCAATTTAGTGGCGAACTGTGACCTTGCATCTTTTGGCCCCTGCTCAAGTCTTTCAGTTCAAGCGTCTTAGGAAAGAAAATGCTCCGTGCCCACAACAGCGATCATATACAACAGGGAAAGTAAAAGTGATGAATAAACATTCCTGGTATTAGGATGAGAGAGGGAGAAAAGAGGACAAATGTAGACCGACTCGTTTAGGCCCAAGGCCTTTAGTACGGTGCATGATGCGCCATGACGCATTGCTGTCTGGACCCTGAGACTTGGGCCGCGTCCAAGTCTAATGAGATATTGCAGAACAACACCCAGGCATCGCCATTGACTTCGTCACTGTCAAGCCAGCCACTCCCTCCACCACTCCTCCCTCCCCGCCCTCCTCTCAGGACGACAACTACCTCGTCGCCTCTCCTCGTCCTACCTCCTCTCATCATCAAACAGAAAAAGGGCAAGGCTGTAAAGCTGCAGACGGGATCTCAGAGACGGAATGCGTGACGACAACTTCGCCTAGCGGCGATGTGGTTCGACGCTGTCGCACACTCCAGGTCCAGTCCCTCGATGACCTGCTTCAGCATGCTGCCAAACTCCTTCAAGTCCCTACTTTTCTTACCGATACACTCTTTGTGTACAAATTAATGCCCGTTTGAGACCCTGCAAAGCATGGGCCGTCGACATAAAAGGCGGCATCATCGTCACCCATTGCATCGATCTTGAGTCTTCTCTTGTCCGATTCTATGCTTTTTCCACTGTTCAGGTGACATCTATCCCGAGATACTCCGCGCTTTCCCTCCTTGGTTGCTGTCTTGTTTTGCATTTCGCTCAAATCGCTGCCTAGAGCTTTTGCTTTTCTGCCTTTCAGTCTTTGAAGTTTGAATGTCAATTTTATGGTGTACATTTGATGGATCAAAAGGAATCTTCCTCCGACGCATGACGATCGTAAAGGCGTCTCAAGTGCTCCAGCAAAGGAGGCAAGCCTTGCTGAAACTTGGCGGAGACAGGAAAGACTGGCAGCTCAGTCATATCTCTCAGAGCAGCAAGGTTGGAGGCAGCCTGTGCCAGGTCCATCTTGTTCCCGATCACAGCCAGCGGACGCTTGAACATCCCTGCCTCATAGGCCTCCAGCTCCTCAACCCTCATCCATCTCCTCCTCCTTCAGGGTATTAGAGGGAATGAGAGGGAACGCTTTGAAGAGCATGCAACTGGTCCCTAGGCTCGGCCAGGCTAAGGTCAAGGACGTAGAAGAGAAAGCGGCAGCGCTCCACGTGGCGCAGGAACTCTAGGCCCAGGCCCTGGCCCTTCGCCGCCCCACTCACCAGGCCCGGGATGTCCGCCACTCAAATGCTTACCTCTCAATCACAAATTCTACTGGGAAGGGGCAGGAACCCCTGAGCTGAACGTGATCGTCGTAGAGGATGCTGCCGACATGCGGACGCAGCGTAGTGAACGGGATGCAGGAGACCTAAGCCGAGTGGGCTGGGCAAGATGGAGGAGAGGTGATTGAATGAGGAGTGCCTTGGGCGCAGCCCTGGAGATGGCGCGTAGGAGGGATGATTTGCCGGCGTTGGGGAAGCCGACGAGGCCAGCGTGGGCCATCAGTCGAAGCTCCACGTCGTAGCTGAGCAGCTCGCCCTCCGCCCCTGCCTCTGCGCGCATGGGAGCCCTCACCTCGTTGCTGAGGTAGTACGCATTGCCTCGCCCTCCACCACCTTCCAGTATTCTCCCGTCTCCACCTTTGGCCTAGCTCTGGCAGGCTGTACCTCCTCTGGCAGCGATGAAGATCTCCCCATCTTTCTCCAGATCAAACACCCGCTCACTGCCCACGCGTCGGAAGTAGGTTCCCACGGGTACCTGGAAACACTAGGTTTTCCTTTGCTATTGAAGTTGACTATAGGGGAACGTCGATGAAAGTGTGCGGAGCGTTGGCGCCGTGTCGATTCTTGGGCCGGCCAAAGACGCCTCTCTGCCCCTGGATCTCTGTCGGCACGTGGTTCAGGCTGGTCACTTGGCGTGATGCTGGCGATTGTGGCACATATACTCTCAAAAGTTATAGGGTGGAAGGCGGAACCTCTGAAAACGACATGGCCTCCGCATCCGCCGTCACCGCCGTCGGGTCCAGCGAAAGGGTTGGCGAAGATGCGCAGAAAAGAGAGCATCCCGGGGCCGCCACTCCCGCCCTCACACTTCACTCGCACATAGTCCACGAAACCTTTGTCCTGCACTCTTCATTTACATTTGCATTCACCCACTTTCTTTGCAGAGTTCGAATAGGACTTCGTCACGATTGACGCGAGCCTTGTGTGGCATGACCGGGCGTGCGGTCTCCTCCAGAGCAGTCCCAGCACTGCTACAAGCTCGAGATGCCGCCATGCACATGGGCAAGCGCCATCTTTGGAGCATTCTTTTTGCTTCATATGCCTGGCTTGATGATGTTGCCTCACGCTGAGAGAAAACTGCGCAGTTGACGGGCGTGCGTTTTTGTGCACTGCTCGTATGTCTCTTTCTTCTTTTTCTCCAGCGGCGAGCATGCCAATTGATCATGAGGTATTCATTCCCAATCAGGTGAATGCTTCCGATGGAGATAGTTTGAGGTGACACGAGAAGTGTGGGAGGCCAAGATCCCGGTTGAGTTTGTGCTTCGCGACGATGACATGCTGGTCAGCAAGCCGAAACCTTATTACGTACTTACTATTTAGTTCCCAGTTTTTCTGGTGAGGAGATATGAGCTTGTGTGGGAATTCTAGGTGTTGCTGTCCCGAATCTCCTACTTCCCCTTGGTGCTTGAGAAGGTGAAGAAGTATTTGCTCAACTTTATGGATAGCGCCGATACGGAAGAGCTCTGGCTGGAGTACGAAGGATTTCCCATCAAATGGTTACATTTACCCTTTGTCTAGGCTTACATGAAGACAGGCTCTCTTCAGGCACAATCCGATCGGCCTCCTCTATGACATTTTGAAGCGCGACGAAACCCTTCCATGGGAGATTGGAATTCGTCTAAAGGTTCCGCCTGGCCTATCGATGAGAGAAGGGATGGCAATGTGTTGGTGCTTGAAGAAGTTTCCAGCGGAAGAAGTGATCCGTTTGCCGTCCATCGAGGCCCTGGAGTCCATTTTCATCCAGTCGCTGAAGGAGGCTGACCAGTTGAAGCATCGCGGAGAGGTTTCTTGCTTTGAAGCTTTGAGGCTTTGAGAAGGCTTAGGGGGATATTTGGAGGTGATGAGTGGAATGACGGCGCGGGACCATCGTCAGCTGTGGAACTCGTTGGCCACGGAGCGCTACGACCAGTTCTGGGCTGTCAACGCTCGCCTTATGGAGCCCAACGGCGATGAGCCCTTTTACGTCCTTCCTATTCGCATCTACCAAGTACGCTTTTCCCACTTTTTTCTCTAAACAATTTGAATGATTGATAAGTATCAGATTTTTGGACAAATTTTATTGCCAAGCTCCAAAAATCTCAGAATGTATTTTTGGTGCTTTGCTTGCACAAATTTTCTGCCTGCTCTTTGGCAAAAGAAGAATAATTTGCAGACGGATGGTGGTTTTGTGCAGCGGCTATGGCGGGCAGTGGACGGGGACGGGAATCGACGGCGGCTAGAAGAGCTGGCCCCTGACATGGACTGTCAGTGGAGGAGTCATGGAATAGCCTTGCCTTCGGACACGCCCCTTCTCTGGCTTGCCACCAACCTTGCCTATCCTGATGGATTTGTCTACCTCGTTCAGTCCTTCCACAACCAGTAGCATCACATTACTTTCATTCCTCAATCATTCTTCTCAAGAAAAGTTTTTATGGGAAAAAGAATGCTTGGAATTCTCGTACCTACCTTTCCGCTGAAACAGAGGAAGCCGATGAACTGACGACTAGTGAAAAAGAGAGCTAAATAGGACTTAAATAAAAAAACTATCTATATATTTGATTTAAAAAAACATATGTTCAACTGGCTGTTCTTGGTTTCTGCGTTCGTGATGTGCCATGCATATTCATGCGGGCGATTGAATGGCTGTAATTGTGGTGGATCCAAGTTCAACTCCACCAAGCGCCCACTCATCTTCAACGGCACAAAAAGCAAACCGCACACCTGGCCATGGCTCGCTTCCATTCAGCGTACGTTCAGGCCAGCCTTCATTTCGTCCAAATTTTCAACCATGTTGTCTAAGATATTTTAAGTCAAATGGATCAATCTATTGAAGTTTAAAGATCAGAATCGATCGTTGTACACACTTTAATCTATGTTAGGAAACTTCCAATCCTGAGTTTGAATATCGAGCCATCCGTTAGAGCAATATCAATGGTAGGTAGGGTAGGGAATGCATCGCTTAGGTAGTATGTTAGTTGAAACATATTAGCATTTATTTTCAAACACAAATTATTAAACACAAATAAATAAAAAAAATTAAGTGTAAGTAAAATAATAATAAAAATTAAACACAACTAAAACAATTGCAATGGAAACTAAATTCAAGCATTGGCAGCCGGACTTGGTAATTTCTTTGGAAGCCACGGGAGCTCTGAAATCAAACGATGCATTAGCAAAAAGCAAATTTCAAAGTGAAAACAAACTCTCATTTGGGCTAGACGAGGCATAGGCATAGGCTTCAGTGCCAGTGGTTGCTGGCTGGATATAGGCTGAAAGAGAAAGAAAGTAAGAAATGAGAGGAATAAGAAGCAATGTGATCAAACTAGTGGGATAGGCGAGGTGATCGGGTGGCTGGCGATAGTCTGCAATGCAGTTGCAGATGGCTTGAATGATGAGGCCGATGTAGACGAGGACGAAGATGATGCCGAGGGCGTAGAAGAAGATGGTGGTCACCAGCCTGTCGAAGCTCTTCTCCTTACCCACGTAGTCCACGATGTCTGCCTCCCAGTCGGAGTGTTCCAACTGCCGCGAAAGCTGCTCCTGAGGCCCTGGTGGAGCTGGCGGCGGGGGATGGGGCCAGTTGACCAGCACAGCGGGGACCTCATCCTCTTCATCCCAGGGCGGAGTGGAATAGTTGGCGTTGCAGAGATCCTCGTAGCAATAGCTCTCCCAGCCTATGCGGTCGTAGCCGGCTGGAAAAGGCGGAAGTCGATCAGCGTCGAGGGTGTCGTAGGCGAAGGAGAAGATATGGTAGGCAGTGAACTCGTCGGCGGAGTGTCCCTGTTTGTGGACCAGTTGGCTGGCGCAGACGAGACAGCCGCTCTCCTTCCTGCCGCCGCCCTGCCCAACGAAGCCCACGTAGCAGCTGGTGTTGTCGGGGACGGCGGAAACGTCATTGCACTGAACGGTCGGCATAAAGGAATCTATGTCACATGTGAAGTTGAGTCTGGCCGCTCCGTTCTGCTTCTTGGCAATGCTGTAGCCGGGTGGAAGGTGGATGTCATGGTCGCAGTGCAGGAGAAGGTCGTAGGCCTTGCAGTCGTTGCTGGGCTCCATCCGGACCATCAGACCGCCGCAGGAGCGACAGCGCCACCGCACATCCTTCCGCTCATCCACAAAGCGGCGTAGTCCCACCAAGCACTGCGTCAGACCCTCCAGACGCCAGGTATACAGGGCCTCCAGTTCGCTGCTCGCTGCAGACTGCCGCACCAGCTCCTCGAAGTCCAGATAGCACTCCTCCTCGCTGCAGTCGCTGCGGAACAGAGGCTGGCCGCGAATCTTGGCCCCAGGACGCTGCACCACTTCATAGTCGGCGGGCGGCGGCGGGAACTTGCCATCGCAGGCCCCGAAGAGCTTATAGGAGGCAGACTCGTCGGCCGGGCCCGCCTTCAGACGCAGCAGCTGGGCACTGCAGAAGTGGCAGGGCTGGAGATTGTAGGCGCCGGGCTTTTCGTAGGTGTCCATGGGACAAAGGATGCCGGCTGCCCAGTGCCACTGACTCAGCGCGGGTAGCAGTTGGCCCACACTTGCTGGCAACTGTAGACTTGAGTCGTTGAAGCAGAAATTGGAATAGCAGGAGTTTTGGAACAGCTGAGTGTGGTTGATGACAGCGACGGAGAAGCTGGGCGGGGGGCGCAGATCCTGATCGCAGTAGAAGAGAACGGCATAGGCGTCCAAATCATGCCAGTCAGCATCGTCCTTGTGGAGGATGACGACGTTGCAATAGTGGCAGCTGTGCTTTTCACCCATGTCTTTGCTGGATGGGGAATATATGACGCCTACTTTGCATGTGATATTTCCCGAAGCTGCGTTGGATTCGCTGATTTGGCTGACTGCGGCAGTAGAAGTGCTGGTAATCTGATTGACACTGGTTGAAGTGCTGGTAGTATGGCTGACATTGGCTGCTTTGAGAGGACCAAGTATGAAGAACCAAATGACCACCTGAAGTGCTAGCATACTTTTAGCCATGGGTTCTGTAAACTTTTTTAGGTTTCTGAACCCAGCGATTCAACCTCGAGCAAGTGAATTGATTTATTTCAATCAAACATAAATTATTTTTTTCATTTTAATCAGCTCATAATTCAAAAAGATTTGTTTTTTTTGTAGATACTTATTGCTTACAGTTACCTAATTTATCCAGATAATTTACTTTTGAAACGGTTTTTACTAGGCTCATGACCAGAATCCCCCCCCCAAGGATTCTACCGGCCAACCAAACCCGTTTTTCAACAAACCAAAACCAACCAACAATTTTGCCCCCCCCAAAGGTTTTGCCCCCCCCCAAATTTTTTACTAATGGTTCCAGCTTTAAGGCTTCGCAAGCGAAGCCTACGCAGTTGCTGGTCTAGTTTGTATTCAGCTTTAAGGCTTCGCAAGCGAAGCCTACGCAATTGCCACTATACAATTTTTTTTTGACTAAGCCTAAGCCTTTTATAGAGTCAGTATATGAGCATATGAGAATATGAGTTTGGTGACCACTATCCCCCCCAAATGCCACTTGGTGGGGGGTACTGGTCATCAATCAAGGGATTTTCGCATTTGGGGGGGGGGATAATGGTCATCAAAATCGGTGACCAGGATCCCCCCCCCAAGTGCAAAAACACCCAAAACTCCCTTAAAACTGATTGATTGTTGATTGATACGTAGGTTGGATACAGATTTGGGGGAGGGATACTTACGTGGGGGGGGGGTAGAATTTTTGGGGGGGGGGGGTAGAAGCCTTGGGGGGGGGATTCTGGTCATAAGCCTTTTACTACATTTTAAAAAGATTAAAAAGAACTAGAATACAAAAAAATTGACATGAAATTTGGGAGGGGTAAATAAAACCAAAAAAGAGCAAATTATTTCATGGCGATAAAAGAGTTTTTTCGGATTTTGATGGCATTGTCGGCGAGGGAGCCCTTTGCTATGGTTTCGGCCCGTCGAGGCCCTCCAGAGCTTGTATTGGAGAGGCATCCTGAAGAGCGGCTTGTTCCCTGCCCGGAGCTTTGATTGGTAGAGGTGACTTTCTTGATGGCGGCCCGGGCAACGCAGCAGAGGTCGAAGAACTCAGCCGGCTCCGTCACAAAGCTGAGGACGGAGACTCCAGATGACAGACCGCTTCCCACCGGGTCTTCCTCCACCACCACCTCCTTCCTCAGGCCAAGGTCTGCCCGGAGTTCGCCCACCGCGGCCCGGGCAACGCAGCAGAGGTCGAAGAACTCAGCCGGCTCCGTCACAAAGCTGAGGACGGAGACTCCAGATGACAGACCGCTTCCCACCGGGTCTTCCTCCACCACCACCTCCTTCCTCAGGCCAAGGTCTGCCCGGAGTTCGCCCACCGCGGCCCGGGCAACGCAGCAGAGGTCGAAGAACTCAGCCGGCTCCGTCACAAAGCTGAGGACGGAGACTCCAGATGACAGACCGCTTCCCACCGGGTCTTCCTCCACCACCACCTCCTTCCTCAGGCCAAGGTCTGCCCGGAGTTCGCCCACCGCGGCCCGGGCAACGCAGCAGAGGTCGAAGAACTCAGCCGGCTCCGTCACAAAGCTGAGGACGGAGACTCCAGATGACAGACCGCTTCCCACCGGGTCTTCCTCCACCACCACCTCCTTCCTCAGGCCAAGGTCTGCCCGGAGTTCGCCCACCGCGGCCCGGGCAACGCAGCAGAGGTCGAAGAACTCAGCCGGCTCCGTCACAAAGCTGAGGACGGAGACTCCAGATGACAGACCGCTTCCCACCGGGTCTTCCTCCACCACCACCTCCTTCCTCAGGCCAAGGTCTGCCCGGAGTTCGCCCACCGCGGCCCGGGCAACGCAGCAGAGGTCGAAGAACTCAGCCGGCTCCGTCACAAAGCTGAGGACGGAGACTCCAGATGACAGACCGCTTCCCACCGGGTCTTCCTCCACCACCACCTCCTTCCTCAGGCCAAGGTCTGCCCGGAGTTCGCCCACCGCGGCCCGGGCAACGCAGCAGAGGTCGAAGAACTCAGCCGGCTCCGTCACAAAGCTGAGGACGGAGACTCCAGATGACAGACCGCTTCCCACCGGGTCTTCCTCCACCACCACCTCCTTCCTCAGGCCAAGGTCTGCCCGGAGTTCGCCCACCGCGGCCCGGGCAACGCAGCAGAGGTCGAAGAACTCAGCCGGCTCCGTCACAAAGCTGAGGACGGAGACTCCAGATGACAGACCGCTTCCCACCGGGTCTTCCTCCACCACCACCTCCTTCCTCAGGCCAAGGTCTGCCCGGAGTTCGCCCACCGCGGCCCGGGCAACGCAGCAGAGGTCGAAGAACTCAGCCGGCTCCGTCACAAAGCTGAGGACGGAGACTCCAGATGACAGACCGCTTCCCACCGGGTCTTCCTCCACCACCACCTCCTTCCTCAGGCCAAGGTCTGCCCGGAGTTCGCCCACCGCGGCCCGGGCAACGCAGCAGAGGTCGAAGAACTCAGCCGGCTCCGTCACAAAGCTGAGGACGGAGACTCCAGATGACAGACCGCTTCCCACCGGGTCTTCCTCCACCACCACCTCCTTCCTCAGGCCAAGGTCTGCCCGGAGTTCGCCCACCGCGGCCCGGGCAACGCAGCAGAGGTCGAAGAACTCAGCCGGCTCCGTCACAAAGCTGAGGACGGAGACTCCAGATGACAGACCGCTTCCCACCGGGTCTTCCTCCACCACCACCTCCTTCCTCAGGCCAAGGTCTGCCCGGAGTTCGCCCACCGCGGCCCGGGCAACGCAGCAGAGGTCGAAGAACTCAGCCGGCTCCGTCACAAAGCTGAGGACGGAGACTCCAGATGACAGACCGCTTCCCACCGGGTCTTCCTCCACCACCACCTCCTTCCTCAGGCCAAGGTCTGCCCGGAGTTCGCCCACCGCGGCCCGGGCAACGCAGCAGAGGTCGAAGAACTCAGCCGGCTCCGTCACAAAGCTGAGGACGGAGACTCCAGATGACAGACCGCTTCCCACCGGGTCTTCCTCCACCACCACCTCCTTCCTCAGGCCAAGGTCTGCCCGGAGTTCGCCCACCGCGGCCCGGGCAACGCAGCAGAGGTCGAAGAACTCAGCCGGCTCCGTCACAAAGCTGAGGACGGAGACTCCAGATGACAGACCGCTTCCCACCGGGTCTTCCTCCACCACCACCTCCTTCCTCAGGCCAAGGTCTGCCCGGAGTTCGCCCACCGCGGCCCGGGCAACGCAGCAGAGGTCGAAGAACTCAGCCGGCTCCGTCACAAAGCTGAGGACGGAGACTCCAGATGACAGACCGCTTCCCACCGGGTCTTCCTCCACCACCACCTCCTTCCTCAGGCCAAGGTCCGCCCGGAGTTCGCCCACCGCGGCCCGGGCAACGCAGCAGAGGTCGAAGAACTCAGCCGGCTCCGTCACAAAGCTGAGGACGGAGACTCCAGATGACAGACCGCTTCCCACCGGGTCTTCCTCCACCACCACCTCCTTCCTCAGGCCAAGGTCTGCCCGGAGTTCGCCCACCGCGGCCCGGGCAACGCAGCAGAGGTCGAAGAACTCAGCCGGCTCCGTCACAAAGCTGAGGACGGAGACTCCAGATGACAGACCGCTTCCCACCGGGTCTTCCTCCACCACCACCTCCTTCCTCAGGCCAAGGTCTGCCCGGAGTTCGCCCACCGCGGCCCGGGCAACGCAGCAGAGGTCGAAGAACTCAGCCGGCTCCGTCACAAAGCTGAGGACGGAGACTCCAGATGACAGACCGCTTCCCACCGGGTCTTCCTCCACCACCACCTCCTTCCTCAGGCCAAGGTCTGCCCGGAGTTCGCCCACCGCGGCCCGGGCAACGCAGCAGAGGTCGAAGAACTCAGCCGGCTCCGTCACAAAGCTGAGGACGGAGACTCCAGATGACAGACCGCTTCCCACCGGGTCTTCCTCCACCACCACCTCCTTCCTCAGGCCAAGGTCTGCCCGGAGTTCGCCCACCGCGGCCCGGGCAACGCAGCAGAGGTCGAAGAACTCAGCCGGCTCCGTCACAAAGCTGAGGACGGAGACTCCAGATGACAGACCGCTTCCCACCGGGTCTTCCTCCACCACCACCTCCTTCCTCAGGCCAAGGTCTGCCCGGAGTTCGCCCACCGCGGCCCGGGCAACGCAGCAGAGGTCGAAGAACTCAGCCGGCTCCGTCACAAAGCTGAGGACGGAGACTCCAGATGACAGACCGCTTCCCACCGGGTCTTCCTCCACCACCACCTCCTTCCTCAGGCCAAGGTCTGCCCGGAGTTCGCCCACCGCGGCCCGGGCAACGCAGCAGAGGTCGAAGAACTCAGCCGGCTCCGTCACAAAGCTGAGGACGGAGACTCCAGATGACAGACCGCTTCCCACCGGGTCTTCCTCCACCACCACCTCCTTCCTCAGGCCAAGGTCTGCCCGGAGTTCGCCCACCGCGGCCCGGGCAACGCAGCAGAGGTCGAAGAACTCAGCCGGCTCCGTCACAAAGCTGAGGACGGAGACTCCAGATGACAGACCGCTTCCCACCGGGTCTTCCTCCACCACCACCTCCTTCCTCAGGCCAAGGTCCGCCCGGAGTTTGCCCCCCGCGGACACCAGTAGATTGGATCAGTAGTTCACCTTGCTCTGTGCACGCTCCGCTCTCGGCTAGGCTCAGGCTCTGGATGACAGGGTAGGAAGTGGTGGCGAGGAGGTAGAGAAATTTCGCGTTGTCTTCCTCCAAGGCAGCGATGATGAGGCCGGTGAAGACGATGATGCCGAGGTGGAGGATGCTTTTGGAGATGCCGATAGACTGCGCCGCTAAGCCCAACCATTGGCCCACCATTGACTTGTCGTTCTCCACTATCTTTTCCAGCTTACCCCACATTCTCTTTTCTTCACTTCCAATTTCTGCTTTTTAGAATTTGCTTGCAACTTTTTTGGTTTTCTGACATTTACATTTGGTGGTTTGGCGAAAAACATAATAAAATATTATTCGCCAAAACTTTTTGAAAATAAAATTAACGTTTATTTTATTTTTTTAAGAGACGTTTTAAGAGACGTTTCACACAAATTCTTAGATATTCTGTGGAAGGACTGGAAAAGTGGAATTTTTGATGTGACCAACTATACAAACATGATTGTACAGTAAGCTTTTGCTATCCCTATCCCGCTGGAATTTTTCAAAAATATGAATCCTAGCCTAAGATATGACCAGATGCGTAAAGTCAGTCAAAAACGGACCATTTTTGGCAACTGGAGATTACCGACTAATTTTGACTCCTAGATCCAAACAAAACACATCTTGGTCTTGGAATTTTATTTAACCAAATCATATTATTTTCAAGCTTAAGGTCAGGCAATGCTGATTTTGTCAAACTTATTGTGCTGAAACTGACCTCAGACCAGAAATAAGCCCGAAAGTGCCCAAAATCGATTAAAAGTTTTTGGCGATTATATTTTTGGCGATTTTCTCAATTTTTTACCCCAAATCGACCTCATTTCTGAATTTGTCATGATATTTGCAATCTTTTGATACCCTTTTTATATGTAGCAGAAGAATCATATGAGCTTCAGCCTTACAAGGTATTATCGGCTATCGCCAAGATGCGCGGCCTTTGTTCCAGTACAAATAATAACCACTAGCTACATTACAAAACTTTTCAATTCGCATGGTTGATACGTACCTGCCAAAAATCAGCTGATTTCATTGAAAAACAATGGATTTATGCATGTTCAAATTTTTGAAACATCAAGATTTTGGGTTTTTGACTATAAATCAAGATGAAATAAATATTTCAAAAAATCCCTTTGCCAGCTTTAAGATATAACTTTGATGGACGTACCTGCCAAAAATCAACTGATTTCATTGAAAAACAATGGATTTATGCATGTTCAAATTTTTGAAAACATCACGATTTTGGGTTTTTGCCTATAAATCAAGATATAATAAATATTTCGAAAATTCCTTTTGCCAGCTTCAAGATATTACTTTGACGGATGTACCTGCCAAAATTCAGCTAATTTCATTGAAAAACCAGTGATTTATGAATTTTCGTATTTTGAAACATCAAAAAATTGAGTTTTGGGCGAAAATCGAAAAATTACGTCAAGCGCAAAAAATGGCCTGGAGATACCACCCAGGCGGACCTTCATGCAAAAAATTAGCCAATTTCATTGAAAAACCGCGGAGTACGGGCCCCGGAAAGACACATATACATATATATATATATATATATATATATATATATATATATATATATATATATATATATATATATATATATATATATATATATATATAAAAACATTAAATTTGTAAAAACATAGTCAAAAATGGCAAAAAAAATTTTGCCTTGAAATTTTATTCCAATACCCGAAATTCAAAGACCTGCCTATGTTGACCTAAAAAATCCACCCTAAGCTTCAACATAATATGCATCAGTCTCAGATAAAGCTGTTGTTTTGGCTCTAGGAGCCAAACTTTGTCGGTAATCACCAGTTGCCAAAAATTGCCCCGTTTTTCACTGACTACGTTATTTTTGAAAAATTCCAACGGGAGAGAGATCACAAAATCTTGCTCTACAATCCTATTTTTATAGTTGGTCAACTACAAACTTTCACTTTTCCATTGACATTTGATGCCTTATGTGAAACGTCTCCTAATACTTTCTTCGTGTATTTTTGAAAAGTCTTGGTTGAGAACGGGATGCGGATGGCGGCCTGCTGAAGCACATTTGCGGTGCGAGTCTGATCAGAGTTTCCGACAGCCTGAACAAAACGGATCTGGCTCTCTCCGCCTTGCACTGCCTACGGGACAAGAAAGGACGGGACATGTTCAACCAGCGACTTCACCCATTCTTTCTTGTCGCCGGCGAGCATAAGTTCACCCCTTCTTATGCCTCCAAATTACTCCTTCAAGCATATTTTGATGCAAGAAAGAGAAACTGCAGCGTGAGAGACACGGAAGAGGAGGGCGAAGTAGTACGCAGGATAGCAGACTACAGCCAGGTGGTCTGGTGGCACAATGAGCCTCGCGGCCTCGACGTTGCCGACATAGCCCTCATCCGCCTCAATCTGTGCTCCCACAGTCCAATTCTCCCCCCTTTCTCACCCCCTTCCTCACTTGAGGCCAGTGGAGCTGAATGAGAATGTGCAGCCGGTGTGTCTGCCCAAGCTCGGCTCAGTCTCCAAGCGGGGCTCTAGAACATACTACGCCATGGGATGGGGGCGCTACAACCGCAGCCTTCCTTTCACCGCCAGTTTGACCATTCTTACATGAGGTGAGAGTGGAAGAAAAAGGGGAGGTCATGTCAGTGGAGCCGCTGCACGTGGGGCTGAAGCTGCCGTCGCGGGAGGAGTGTTGGCGCATCCGCTCGCCCTACGTCGCCCGCCCACTCAACACCACCGCCGGCTTCTGTGCCGGACTCCACAACGGGCTTCAGGCCAGTGGAGAGGTTATTGTCAGTGGAGCCGCTGCACGTGGGGCTGAAGCTGCCGTCGCGGGAGGAGTGTTGGTGCATCCGCTCGCCCTACGTCGCCCGCCCACTCAACACCACCGCCGGCTTCTGTGCCGGACTCCACAACGGGCTTCAGGCCAGTGGAGAGGTTATTGTCAGTGGAGCCGCTGCACGTGGGGCTGAAGCTGCCGTCGCGGGAGGAGTGTTGGCGCATCCGCTCGCCCTACGTCGCCCGCCCACTCAACACCACCGCCGGCTTCTGTGCCGGACTCCACAACGGGCTTCAGGCCAGTGGAGAGGTTATTGTCAGTGGAGCCGCTGCACGTGGGGCTGAAGCTGCCGTCGCGGGAGGAGTGTTGGCGCATCCGCTCGCCCTACGTCCCCGCCCACTCAACACCACCGCCGGCTTCTGTGCCGGACTCCACAACGGGCTTCAGGCCAGTGGAGAGGTTATTGTCAGTGGAGCCGCTGCACGTGGGGCTGAAGCTGCCGTCGCGGGAGGAGTGTTGGCGCATCCGCTCGCCCTACGTCCCCGCCCACTCAACACCACCGCCGGCTTCTGTGCCGGACTCCACAACGGGCTTCAGGCCAGTGGAGAGGTTATTGTCAGTGGAGCCGCTGCACGTGGGGCTGAAGCTGCCGTCGCGGGAGGAGTGTTGGCGCATCCGCTCGCCCTACGTCCCCGCCCACTCAACACCACCGCCGGCTTCTGTGCCGGACTCCACAACGGGCTTCAGGCCAGTGGAGAGGTTATTGTCAGTGGAGCCGCTGCACGTGGGGCTGAAGCTGCCGTCGTGGGAGGAGTGTTGGCGCATCCGCTCGCCCTACGTCGCCCGCCCACTCAAAACCACCGCCGGCTTCTGTGCCGGACTCCACAACGGGCTTCAGGCCAGTGGAGAGGTTATTGTCAGTGGAGCCGCTGCACGTGGGGCTGAAGCTGCCGTCGTGGGAGGAGTGTTGGCGCATCCGCTCGCCCTACGTCGCCCGCCCACTCAACACCACCGCCGGCTTCTGTGCCGGACTCCACAACGGGCTTCAGGCCAGTGGAGAGGTTATTGTCAGTGGAGCCGCTGCACGTGGGGCTGAAGCTGCCGTCGCGGGAGGAGTGTTGGCGCATCCGCTCGCCCTACGTCGCCCGCCAACTCAACGGCCGGCTTTTGTGCCGGACTCCACAACGGGCTTCAGGCCAGTGGAGGTTCTTGTCTTATATATTTCCCTAAAAACTCCTATCTCACCTTTCTACACTGCAAAAATAGGCAATGTATTTTGGATAAAAACTAATCAGTTTCTATTGGGCATTGCAGTGTGATTGCGATGAGGAAAAGACTTGTCAGGGGGACTCTGGAGGGCCGCTGGTTGAGGAAGAGGTGGAGGGCGTCTTTGTCCAGCTAGGCATCGTCAGCTACAGCCATCTACAGCGCCCTCTTCCCGAAGTCTACACAAATGTCCCCCACGGAACCTTTTCCCTTGGTTAGAGGAACAAAATTCTGACCTGACAGGTGACGACATTCCTGCCATTCCTGCGCGACGCCATGTGCAACCTTACCCGGCTTCCCACAAACTGCAACACGCGTTAAGCCGGCGAAAAAAATCCTGCCGTTTATAGAAAAGCAGTTGCTGTAGGCCCTTGCGCGAAAGAAAATCAGTGCCAGAATGACGGGCAATGTTTTGATCTGCTGGATGGCGGTTTCCATTGCCACTGCCAGGCCTGCTTTACTGGCGCCAGATGCGAAAGCCAACTATCGCCTTGCCCTTCCGACCCTGCCGAAGCAAAAAGTCCCAATCGTTGCATTTCCGATTTAGTCTATGAAGGTGGAGATGAAGGAGATCCTTGTGCCTGCGAAGAGGCTGAACTGGCAGAGTTGAACGGAAGGACGGCTTGGGTGCTGAAGAGTCCCGGCTATCCCACTGACTATCTCCCCTGTCTCTCTACCACCAGGCTCAACTGCTCCTGGCACATCAACATCTCCCAAGAGCTTGGGTATTTTGGAAAAAGCTGAATTGCAAATACTAGTTTATTGCTTCCAAACTGTAGAGCTTTGATGGTGCACTTTGACGATGTTAACGTCAGCAGTGGTTATGACTATCTTCAGCTCCGAATCGGCAGTGAACAGCTGCAAAAAATAACGTTCATTCCCGCTAGTTAAATTTAAATTTAAAATCAATCCGGCTTTAGGTGCAGCGGTCATAAATGTTCTGGGATGCTAGTCAATTCCAATGAGCAAGAGCTAAGCTTGCAAATGGTAAGCATTCTCGTACAATCGATAGATACATTTTGAACCTTGGATTATTTGACGAGCACAGACATATCCGCACAAGGAGGCGGTCGGTTCAAGGTCACTGTAACCTCAGGAGGTTACCAGCAGCATGCGAAAATCTTGTTTATCACAAATCAGTTGCAGAGCTAGCAGTGAAAAGCCAACCGAATTGCACAACCTGCTACGAGATTTTCACCAAGCAGCGGCAGACGAAAAACGGGTGAGGGATGGAGAGGTCTGACTCCTCCTCGGCTACGTTGCGCATCGACGGTTAGTTTCTTTCTCCCTTTTACTCAAGCGAAAAGTGTGTGTCAATGCAAGAGTGATTGCAGAGGGTGCGAAGGAGGGAGGGCGGGCGATAGGAATGGATGATGCTGGTGGTGGGGTAGGAGGTGAGAATGCAGCGAAAACATACCATATCCCAAACTGCGACGTTTCCCTCAACAGAATACTTGGGGCCTTCTATTTGGCCAACAAAGAGAAGAAAAATGGATCACACTCCAAACCTCAACAAAAAGGAAGGAGCTGAAACAGAATGGGGCCTAAAGCTACATAATGCTAGGCAATGTCTCAAAAGAGTGGAGCATGAGAGAGCTGGGAATGTGGGAGATGAAATGGAAGCTCAACAAAATGCTACTGAGAAAGAAGAGAGCGACGATAGGCACGCAGGCCTTGCGCTGTGAGAGGGAGGAAAGGGGGAGTGGGAGGGGCAGGGGCCGGCTCGTCCACGTCCTCCGTCCGCTCCACCGCTCCACCTCCGTCGTCTCGCTCGTCTACCGCCTCACCAGCCTCCTCCACCTCCGCGGAGTCGCTCGGGTAGTCGGACTGGTCCTCGGGGCAGATGCTGGAGAGCAGATCGAGCTCCAAGGGGACGAGATGGCTGACGGAGCGGGTGCTGCTGTAGCCGGAGGCGTCGGTGACCTCGACGTAGCGTAGGACGCCGTCGGTGCCGGGGAGGAGCTTGTCCACCTTGACGAGCTTCCAGTTGGCCCGCTTGCTCTTCTCCACCAGGAGACAGACGGCGCCCAGCTCCAGCTCCACCGGTTGGCCTTGGCGAAGTTGGTGAAGGTGCTGTTGGCAAAGGTGAGCCTTGTACTCCGTGCTCCACCGGCGCCAGAAGGCGTCCACCAGCTCTTGTCGGTGCTGAACTTGGAGGCGCAGGAGTCGGGCAGGGCGAGAGCTGGGCAGTGGAAGCGAGTCTGGCAGGAGAGGTGCTTGTAGCTGGACGTGGGGTGTGAGGAGATGAGCTGGAGTGAGAGGAAGGAGGTCTTGGGGGTTGTCGGTGAGGGAGGTGAGAGGGCGCTGGTTGAGCACGGCTTCGATGAGGCAGAGGACGGTGCCGAGCTCGAAGTCGCTCACCTTCTTAGAGCCCAGCGAGGCTTGCAGAGGCCCTTTGACCATGTCCACCATCTTCTCAACTCCTCCCTGCCTCCACGGTGCTCGAACGGATCCGAAGGATAGCTGGAGGGAGATGTAGGAGGGGAAGGAGCTGGCGAGATTGGCGAAGCCCTTGAAAGCCGTGGCACAGTCCAGGTACACGGTGCCGGCTGTGAGTCCGCGTCGGGCCCACATCCGCTGGAAAGCGCTGACGACGGCCGCTGTGCTGTAGTTCTCCAGCACTTCCAGGTGAAGGCCTCGGGAGACGCAGCAGCTGAACACCGCCACCCATCGCTTCTGGTACTGCTGGCGTGGGTAGTTGTAGACGTAGAGTGGACCCAGCTGATCGAGAAGGAGATGATGGAAAGGTGGGAGATGAGGCTGGAGTCGCTGTCGGGGAAGAAGTCCGGGTGGAGGCCGGGGAAGAGGATGTTGGGCAGCCCGAACGCAGACACCGCAGCCTCGCAGCGCTCGCTTCACTCCTGGTAGTCCTTGCGTAGGCCAGTGCTGGAGACGGACTTGAGCCAGTACTTGAGCCGGGCCGGCGTGGAGAAGCTGGTGATGTGCTTGAAGGGCAAGAAGGAGGGCTAGGCGGCAGGAGCCAGGCAGGAGTGCTGGAGACTCCTCCGCCATCCGCGTCCCTACTCGAAGCACGCCGTCGTCGGAGAGGAAGATGGAGAGTTGCTTGCAGATCTTCTCCTTGGAGAAGCCCTTGTGCTGTAGGTCGGAGTAGAGAGTGGGGTAGTGGCGGAGCTGTGTCTCGCGGGTGAGCATGTGCAGAGCCTCCGTCTTCTCCGCGAAGGACACTCCTTCTCCTCGCGCTCTCTTCTGACGCCGTTGGAGGCGAAGAAGGAGAGCGTAGGTGCTGAGGACCTTGTCGAGGTTGTTGGAGGAGTTGAGGATCTGATCGAGGGCGCTCCAGTCTTGCTCTCGGCCCGTGCCCACCGCTCCCATCGCCGTAGCTGCTGGCTTCTTGTTCTTCTCCCCCAGTCGGCTCTCCTCCTCCTCTGGGGTGAAGGAAGGAGGGGTCCATGCAGGCCACTGGGAGAGTGGCTGGCGTAGGAAGTCGGGGCCGGTGAAGTAGCTGGACTGAAGCAGAGAGGAGAGAGCCTTGGGCTTGGTGAGGATGTCAGCGGCGTTGTCCTGGGTCGGGACGAAGCGGCGCTTGTAGCCCTTGAGGCCCTGTGTCAGCTCCTCCACCTCCGCTGCTCGCCTTCCCTCATATCGACGGAGGCCCACTGGGCGTTGTAGCCAGTAGAGGATGACCTGGGAGTCGATGTAGTGGATGAGGTTCTCGAACCGAATGAAGGGGCCGAGATGGTGAAGGGCGAAGCGAAGGAAGCGAGTGGCGATCACGGCTGCCCACATCTCGATGCGGGGAATGGTGATGAGCAGGCTCTTGCGGGAGGAGGGGACGAGCTTGGACTTGGCGGCCAGGAAGACGGGCTGTCCTGCCTGGACCACGTAGGCGACGAATCCGTAAGCGCCGCCACCGCCGTCGCTGAAGATGATGAGGTCAGCTGGCTGGCTTGGGTCGGAGACGAGCTTGCGCGGCAGCTTCACGTCGTCCAACTGGCTCAGCTCCCGCTCCAGACGCTGCCAGCCCTCCTCCACTCCCTTCCCTACCCACTCTTCCCACCCCAGCTCAGAGGGCACTCCTGTTTGGAACAGGAGGCGAGCTTGGAGGAGAAAAGGGGCAAGGAGACCGTAGGGATCATAGAAACGAGAGATGGCGGAGAGGAAGGTCCGCTTGGTGAAGGGGCCGGTGAGATCGTCGAAGACGGGCTTGAGGGGGCTGACAGAGTCGCCGCTGACGTCCCACTCCACGCCCAGGTTGCGGATCACCTGCTTCGTCTGCAGGTCCGGCTCAGGCACTCCCTCCAGCACCTCTGGCACGTCTGAGGAGAACTGGCGCAGATGGAGCTTGGCAGAGGCGAAGAGGGCGATGAGGCCGGCGATGATGCGCTTGGCGTCCTTGGGGTCGGTGAACGGGAAGACGCCGTTGTCGACGTAGAAGCTGTCGGCGAGAGTGCGCAGCTCCTCGGGGCGAAGTCCATGGCCAGCTCCAGACTCGGCTGCATCGTCACCGAGGCGCTTGAGGCAGGCGAGGAGGAGGTTGGGGCTTGGACTGGCCCCCATCACCAGCCTGGCGTACTTGTAGACGTCGAGGTTGCGGCTGGAGAGGGGCTTGCGGCGGTCGCGGGGAAGGAGGATGCGCAGTAGGTCCTGGTGCTCGGGGCGAACGGCGATGCCGTAGAAGGCCGCGGAGACGTCGGTGATGAAGACGTGCTTGCCCGCCCGGAACTTGCACTGTAGACCAAAGAGGTCGGAGATGCGGTTGTCGCCGGTGCGCAAGCAGTCGTTGAGGCTGATGCCCTCCGACGTCTTGGCGGAGCAGTCCAGAACCGGCCGGCACTTGGTGAACTCCGCCCCGTACTTGAACACCGGTCAGTGCGGAATGTAGTGGAGGAGAGGGGGCTCGGAGGCGGAGACGACGGGCTCGATGATGCCCTCCAGGGCGAACTTGTCGAACTCGGCGTAGTGCATGGCCATCTCCTCGGGGCTGCACTTGGACTCCAGGCGAACGCCGCGAGAGAGGGCGCAGCGGAAGTTGGAGGTGAGGCGAGAGATGGAGTCCTTGACGGGGAGGCCGACGAGGAAGCGTCCGTCCTCCATGCGGGTGATGTCGAACTCCTCGCTCTTCCTCTGCGGCTCCTCGTACTCCGCCGCGATGCCCAGGTAGTCCAGATCGGTCTGCTTCCTCAGCTCTTCCTCCACTCGACCGTAGGAGAAGAGAAAGGCTTGGGTAGGAGGGGAGGAGGCCCCGGAGAGGAGGCGCTGATCCACCCGTCCCTTGAGCAGATTGCCGTAGGGTGTGATGTAGCAGGAGAGGCCGGCGGCGACCTTGATGGCGGTGGCCTCGGGGCCGGTCACGTGCTTGCTGTAGTTGACTCCGAGGAGAACGTCTAGGCGAACGGAGCGCTGAGTGGAGGAGGGAAGGTTGAGGTAGTGGCCAGGAGGGAGCTTCTGGAGAAGGTCGGAGTGCAGCTCGAAGCCGCCCACCACCACCGGCGCAGCCACCTCGTCCGCCAGCAGCGCAGCCACCGGCAGCACCCGTCCATCCTGTCGCAGGAGCTCCAGGTCCACGTAGCGCGTCCTCACGTACTTGGTCTGTCCATCGCAAGCGGTGGAGAGTGAGACGTGGGCGGAGCCGTAGGCACGCAGGCCCAGCCGGGAGGCGCAGTCCCTGGTTATCCAGGTGAAGGAGGAGCCGTCGTCCGCCAACAACTCCACCCGCTTCCCTTCCCCGCCCTTGGGATTGTAGGCGTTGAGTGTGCAGAGGGCGTGGAGAGTGAAGGGGAGGTTGTGGTCAGACTGAGCGGCTAGGCCAGCGCAGGCGTTGCCGGGGTTGGCTTGGAGGGCGGAGTGGAGGATGGTGTGGTGCTTAGCCTGACACTCCTGGCAGCGGCCCTTGTTGCGACAGTTCTCGGCCTCGTGGCGCTGTCGGAGGCAGTTGAGGCAGAGAGGGATCTCCTTGGCTCGACGGAGGCGAGCTTGAGGGGTGGAGTACTTGGTGCAGTCGCGCGGATAGTGGTTGTTGTCGCAGAAGGCGCAGTAGACGGCACTTCCATCCGCCCGACGGAGCTTGGGCTTGTCGCCGCTCGGGGCCTGTGAGGACTTGCGAGGCTGGCTGCTGGAGCCCTCCCGGTTGCCGGAGCCCTTCTGGTTGCCGGAGCCCTTCTTGCGCTTCTGGGTGGTCGGCTGAGGCGACGAGCGCGGTCCAGACTTGCCCGAACGAGACTGGCCAGCTCCTAGGAGAGCTGCTCCGGAGGAGATGGAGGGAGGCGGGGCGTTGGCGTCCAGCTCGCGTCTGAAGCGGGCCTCCGTCTGGAGAAGGATGACGAGCTCGTCGAAGGAGGGATCGGTGAGGGTGCCCGCACGACGGCGCTGCAGCACGATCTCCCGCCAGTAGTCGGAGGGTAGCTTGGCGGTGATGAGAGGAAGGTGGGAGTCCAGATCCCCGACGCCAAGCGAGCGCAGCTGGTTGGCGGTAGCGAAGAGGAAGTCCGCAAGGCCGGAAATCTGTTCCCAGCTGCTGAAGGAGTGGATGGGGACGACGTTGTGGAGGGCCTGGATCAGCTCGCGCTTCGTTCCCGCCGGGTCCCCGTAGGCCTCCAGCAACACCTTCTTCGCGTCCTCGTAGTCTGTGGCCTTGTAGCGCTGGCACCAGATGACCTTGGTGTGGGCTTGGCCTTTGAGGCAGGAGAGGAGGAGCTCCAGCTTGTCAGGGGCAGGCATGGGCTCTCCGTCGAAGTAGTATTGCCACCATTCCCACCAGCGCGCGAAGTCCGCGAGGTTGCCACCGTCAAAGTAGCGTAGCTCGGGGCGCTGGTGCCGGGGTCCCGCGTGGCCGAGGGCCATGTCCAGGTAGGAGCCGGAGTGGCGAATGGCCCCGGCAGAGGCGGGGTTCCCGGCAGAGGCGGGGTTCCCGGCAGAGGCGGAATTCCCGGCAGAGGCGGGATGCCCAGCGGAGGTGGGCTGCCCATCAGAGGTGGGCTGAGTGATGGAGGCGGAGGTGAAGGCCGAGGCCACAGACGTCGCGAACGCCGTCGACAGCATGCCTGAACTTGTCACCACCGGAGCTGGAGCAGTTGTAGTCGTAGGTCCCGCGCTCGTACTCACCGCCAACCCCGTCAAGGACGAGGAGATGAGAGAAGCTGAAGCAGTTGTGGCGGTTGTAGAGGAAGAGGCTGGGATGAGACCTGAGGAGGGCCCGGCAGAGGCGGGAGCTCCGACGAAAGCGGGTGGATTGGGATGAGTGTCGGCAGGAAGAGAGGCGGAGGCCCAGCGCGGACGCAGGGACTGAGAAGAGTGGATGATGGCGGCCCGCTCCGCCTCCGCGTGCTTGACGCGCTCCTTCATCCGCTCCACCTCCTTCTGCAGTGCCATGTTCCTCGTCGTTGCTTGGTTGGCCTCGGTGCTCTTCTGGATGAGGGTAGTAGAGAGAGCATCGTTGGACTCTTGGAGGAGTTGGAGATCCCGACGGAGGCGGGACTCGGCTTCCTGGAACTGGCGCTGAACCTGAGCTCCCTCGTCCTGAATGGCCTTGAGACGCTGCTGCATCTCCTTCTTCATGCCCTCCACGGTGTGCCGCAGTCGCTCCACCTCGTTCTGCATCGACTGAGAGGTGGACTCGGCTTGCTGACGGAGAGCTTGTTCTTGGAGAAGGAGAGCCTTCTGCTCTTGCTGTAGTCGCTTGGTCTCCTGCAGGGCCTTCTGGGCGCTGAGGCGCTCGGCTGCGACGGAGTCCAGGGAGGCCTGGAGCTCGGTGAGGCGCTGCTGGGAGACCGTAGCCTGAGCCTGAAGGGCTTCCTTGGCGGCATCGGCTTCTCGTTGGAGCTGGGCGATGCGGACGGCGGGTGCATCCTCCTCCAGCTCCAGGTCGTTGTCCTGCTCCGGGTTCTCCTCCTGGCCGCCATTCTCCTCCTCGTTGCCCTCTCTGTTCTCCTCGTCGTCCACCAGCTCTGCATCGTCCAGGTGCCCCGCAGCCAGCTGCTGGAGGAACTCGGACTCAGGGACGCCGCCGACGCGATGAGGAAGGTGAGGTGAGGAAGAGGGATCGGGGACGGGCTCTCGCTCTCCCATCAGCTCCGCCCAGAAGCGCTCCTCGTGAGGCTCCAGACTGGATCGATGAAAGGGCAGACCTGTGTGTTCCTCAAAGCGGGTAGGGCCGATGTAGGAGTACTCGTGGTAGGAGGTGTGCTTAAGAAGGCCTTGGTCCTTGAGCTGGAGGAGGAGAGGGCGAGGAGAGCGTCCCATCCCTAGCTCACAGGGTGGACAGAGGAAGAGGAAGGGGCGGGTGCTCTCGGTCCACTCCTCTGGGGCGATGGTCTTGGAGAGGTTGTGGCGGGCCTCCAGGGCTCGGAAGGCAGTCTTGGAGGCGGCGCCGGAGGGAGAGAAGGCGTTGGAGAAGCCGGCGAGGCAGTAGATGTCCTGGCACCGGAAGCACTTGATCTGGTTGGGGAGGTGATTCTCGGCGTCGCAGGCGTGGCCGCACTCGATGGGGTAGGTTTGGGAGACGAGGGCGAAGCGGGAGAGGTAGGGCAAGCCCGCGACAGAGGCGCCGGGCTGCTCGGAGCTCATCTTCTCGACTTGTTCTGATTCTGACTCTAGCCCTAGAGAGGGCTGTTGGGAGGGTGAGCGAATAGAAGAGGTCGATGAAGAGGAGACGAAGCTTGAACTCGGCAGAGGCGAGTGTGGGAGAGAGGGTGAAAGAGGTGGGAGACCTGTGCGGCTGGGGGTCCAGAGAAGGAAGCTGAAGTTGTCCTTGAAGATGCTCTGGCCGCCGACGAAGGTGAACTCCCTGGTTTACAGGCTCCAAAGCTGAGGGATGGAGAGGTCTGACTCCTCCTCGGCTACGTTGCGCATCGACGGTTAGTTTCTTTCTCCCTTTTACTCAAGCGAAAAGTGTGTGTCAATGCAAGAGTGATTGCAGAGGGTGCGAAGGAGGGAGGGCGGGCGATAGGAATGGATGATGCTGGTGGTGGGGTAGGAGGTGAGAATGCAGCGAAAACATACCATATCCCAAACTGCGACGTTTCCCTCAACAACGGGGCATACCTTCTGCACATGGACAATGCAGAAGTGAAGGCCTACTGTGACATGCAGGCTGGTGGCTACACCGTCGTTCAGCGGTCCATTTTCTCAATTATTTGTTGCCATTGCCTCCTCTTTGCCATTGCTGAAACATTATTAGAAGAATGGACGGCCTGGTCTCTTTCAATCGAAGCTGGCTGGACTACGCCCAAGGCTTCGGAGCGGTTGGAGAGTATGGGGACTTCTGGTGGGGCCTCAACCATCTCCACCGACTCACCTCACACTGCGGCCCACAAGCCCTGCGCATCGAGCTAGGCTCCTGTGACGGATCAATTGCCCATCAGGATTATCCCGGCATTCTGGTTCATTCTTTGCCCGTAAATAGGCAGTCATCGCATTTGATAGACAGGTGGGAGATGGTAGTGGAGGCTATCGACTGAGCCTGGCAGTGGAGGAGTCGAGTGGGACAGGAGGGGAGGGCTGGAGGGGTGGTGGGCGCGGCCTGTGTCCCACGGGGGACCCGGACGATGGGTGTCCGGACGGCCTCCCCTTCTCCACCTACGACCGGGACAACGACTTCGCCGCCTACAGCTGCTCACAGCGCATGGGCTGGGGGCTAGAAGACTATTTGGAGCCTTTTGGAGCTGAAGGAAAGACTAGAGCTGCAGAGGATGGTGGTATAATCTTTGTGCTCATAGCCAGCTGAATGGGAAGTTCGTGGCGGGCTGTCCGAAGTTCTTCCGGCATACTGACGGAATCTACTGGCATGGCTGGCCCACGGAAGGGCTGGATGCCAGCGTCCTTGCCTCTACCAGAATGCTCATTCGCCCGCTTCACGCAAGCCCATAGTTGAAGAGTCATTTTGCCAGTCATTTCCTTGTATGCATCTTATTTTGGGCATTTATTGATTTAGCTTTTTTATTGATTTAAAAAGGATAAGGCGAGATTGAGTGGGGCTGACAGATGGTCAAATTTGAGGTGACAGGGAAGTGATACCCTGTTGACAAAGCTGATTTCGGTCCTGAAGCGCTGGCTTTCAGTCAGATTATCCTCAAACCGCTTAATTGGCTGCTTTGAATTCGTGGATAGTCATGATTGAAGTTTATGTTTTGATGGTGCTGTATGCTCTAACTAGTAATGTGAATGGCAAAATATCGTGTGATTTGGGCTCCCAGTGGGTTTCCAACTACATTCATTTCGAGTGTTTTTCCGACGCAAGGACTCCCCTCGGCATTCGACCCATTGGCATGACTTAAACATCATTGTGACCTGGACCTAAAAATCATAAACCATCATGACAGGATGCAATTCTGAAGCAAACGGCCAAGGCACGGAGTTAAAGCCAGGAGAGCGACATATTTCCCAGCACTTTGTTTACGAGTGCAAAGACACCACCACAGATCACAGCCACCCCAGCATGAGCTACGACATCATTCGTTCACCTTCTCTATCCATGTCTGGTCTTTTCTCCAAATTTCAGCTTCACAGAGTGCATCGGGCCCAAGGCTGAGCGAATGGAACTGGGTTCAGAGCTGATGGATGCCATTGGCGGAGTTTGGAGCTGTCGAAGGAACGAGAGCGGCTACGTGAACAAAGCCTACCAACCACCCTCTGGCTGTCTTTGGGAAGGCCAGCTTCGACCCCTCAACTCCCTCTTCCACAAGGGCGACGGACGCACCATTCTCCGCTGCTTCCTCGACCTCCAGCACAGGCTCACGCTCAGGGCGGAGGGTTTCTCGCTTAGGCCCTTCTTCACCCATTTGGCTAGCCCCTAGCATTGGCTAGCTTGCCTGGTGCACGGCATACGCGTCCACGTCAACTATGTCATGGAGGTCAACGGAGCTCGCTACACTTGCAAGCGAAACAACAGTGATCCCTTGGCCGCTGAAGCACAATTAGTAAAAGGTGGCATCCCTTGAGAAAGATTAGTTTTGGCAATGTTTTCTCCTTCAGATCAGCCCTGTAGCTACAAGCCACTCGGTGCCCTGGCCCCCGTCTCGATCGCAGTTGACGAGACCTTCGACGACAGAAGCTCGGAGCACTGGGTACGCGTCAAGTGCCGCGTCACCAACGCTGGCCAGACTTTTATCACTGTCCTCGGTCACTCTTTCCATCTCTTCCTCCACCTACGCCTCCTTCACTTCAAGCCCCTCCACCAGGCTGCCTGTCCACCAGCGGAGAGTTTGTCCGTCGGCACAGCTACGTGGTGGCGGGAGAGGGTGAGAGTGGGGATCTGCTGTACTGCCACGGTTGGGGCGGGGAGTACGTGCTGGAGGTGTTGGCGGCGGGGGCGGGTCGTACCTGGTGCCTGGATCATTTCGGCCTCCGTCACGAGTTGGGCGACGAGTGGGCCGAGGCCAACGTGGCCTTCACCTGCCGCCTCCTTCTCCACCACTCCATACAGGCCGTAGTTCAGGCAAACTGTGAGTTTTACATATTTTCCAAGGCGGCTAACAAGGCCAGAGCATTTGAGACTGCTTCTATGCCGGGCAGACGATCTTCCGGGGGACGGTGAAGGAGGTCCAGGAATGGGCCTACGAGTGCAAGGATCTCGGTCACCAGCTTCACTTTCACCCGCTCACACGGGAGGAGTACGAAGAGTGGAAGGTTCATTTTCTTAATGCCCCTCCTGTCATTGCTGAGTCTTCTGGCCTGCTAGTTGCGACATGGGCATGGTGGGGTCAATTTCGATGGAACTGGCGGCTCTGGTTCTGGTGCACATAGCAACCACAGCACCACCAACACTCCTCCTCCCCTCTTCACACAACACCAGCAGGCATCCAGCGCTCCCAGCACCACCAAGCAAACCTCTCCTATTCCTCCGCCAACTACCAGCACCTCCTCAAAAGCAGTGCCCACTCCAACTCCCGTTTCACCAGCAGTGAGCACAAGCAGCTCCAGCAAGACAGAGGATGCGAAGTTGTTGAGTTAGTGAGGGATGGGTGAGGGTTGAGGTGAAAATGGAATTGGAATCTCAGGCTGCAGGAGTTGGAAGGGCGTGGGGGCGGTGAACGAAGGTTGTCCGGCGCGGACGGTGTGCAAGGACACGCCAGATGGCCCCTACTGCGCCTGTGATAGGGGCCATTATCGACGCGACGGCGTCTGCACTCGTTACTTGCATTTCCCTTCTTTACCCTTCTTCAATGCTCGCATACTTTTACAGCAAAGCCCTGCAGCTGTAACAAACCCTATCAATCTGCGCCTTGACATTTTTCTTTGACATTTTATTGTCATTTTAATCACTTTGAATTATCAATTTCAATCGCTTTGATTATGATTTATTGCCATTGCGATACATTTGTGCATAATGTTGCTCTTGTCAACCCGGCAGTCTGCGAATTGAAACGCCGAATTTTGTTTTAGATTACAAACTATACATGCCACAAACATAAAATTTAAAGCAAGTTGTGATGTTTCCCAAACCTGTTTCGTCCGTCCCATGTTGACGAGGCGGGCGGAAGGGAGGCCGGGATCAGTCTGTCTATTTTCCCCAAGATGCCCTAACCTGTTCCGCTCTCCTTCCGCCACTTCCGGACCAACATCCGCTTCCGCCACAACCTCTGGCCTTTGGACATC